>JANTNU010000004.1:7668991-7681193 GCA_024752395.1 Erythroxylum havanense
AGAATCCCTTCTATGGATGGGCCGAAAAGGGGTATGGGCTTTAGGCGTAAGACTGATTTCTGATGAATGGACCGATCAGCCCACGGGTTGTCTTGACTAAATCCAGACCCAGCACGGCCGGCCCGACCAACTTCAATATTCAGTGCCAATTACGTTATGTAAAACTTGTTCCCTTTTTTTTTATGTTTGACTTTAGCTTTTCACAAATTATCTAATCTCCTCTTACCATCACTTTTAAAGGCACATTTTTTTTTCTCTTCTATGTCCATGATCAAGGAATTTACTGTACTGTACAAATATGATTACATTTAAGAAATCATATTTAATTAGAGCATTCATTAACCATGTTATCTGAATGCACTAATGTTGTGCAAGTCGAACACTCTCGAGTCGCAAACTGTTTACACCATGAATTGCTTCTTAGCTGCAAAACGTTCCCACAGATTCTACCTTACAGCCAAAATCGGAGGTAGAAGCAGAGGAGTGGCCGAAGATTCTTAAAGCGCTCAGGTTTGTGCGGTTGCAACAGCTGCAGCAATGAGCTTGTCTAGCCCTTAATTTGGTTATGCAGTTGGAAAGAAATTCATGCCGATGGAAATAGTAATAACTTTACTTGGAGGTGTAACCGAACAGCTGGAAAGGGGTTGAACTAGCTATAGCTAGCCTGGTGATCAATCGAAACCTCCAGAATGAAGCAGCTCCTCTATTTAAGTTGTGCTTTCCCAATGCTCGTCTCTCCTGCTGAATTTTGTGACATGTCAGTAAAGTCCATACACAGGATGTCTTTGCGTGTGTTTTTTTAGATCGTGCCCATACTCTTCTCCGGAAGTTGCCCCAGAGTTGGACAGCTGCCTTGGTGGACCCTTTTGGATGCTTTGACATGTTTTCCTTTTGAAAAGTGCAAAAAGTTATGGAGACGTACCTGTGAAAGGGCCCTCTCTTAGTTGCAACGACTCGACCTGATTCCATGTATCTTATGAGAAGCTAGCTACCATGGATAAAGTTTGAAAGCTGCCCTTTCCATCAAGTCGCCATTTTAGGCTTCAAATTGACCGTATCACCCTTCACCCAAATTAAAAAACGAACACCATCAAAGATCCGCATCCTTAGATCCACTACCCATTTTCTAAAGCAGAAACGTACATTGAACCTCATATTTTCTCCTTATCTCAATCGCACAGGTTCCGCAGCCTTCTTGTCTTACATTATTGTCTAAGAAAAAGATTGTCAAACTATGTCCCTATTGTCAAACTATGTCCCTTTTACTTCTTTTGTTTAATTATGCAATGGTAATGGACGGGAAAGGAAGAGGATCTGGTCCATCTTCCAATTCTATATGTAATATATAAAAATGATGAAAAAGGTAAAAAGACAATCCATTCCACGTTGGCCATCCGATCCCACGTGTCAATATCTCCTCCTTGTCCGTGACGCTTTTTTATGACTTTTTACGCTAGCAACTCTGCACTCCTTCCCTCTGTTCCACTTTACTCGTTTGTCAGCCCTCTCTCACTGTCTCAGCTCTTCATTGTAGTGTCCCTTTGATCCTCGGATATGAAATGATGGACAGTTCCGATTCGTATCTCAAACCTCTGCAACTGATCGCTCCTATTCCTCGTCCATTTCTTCTTTCCTTCCTCTGGTAACAATTTGTTCCCTTCCCTCATTTGTTTTGTGCTACTGGTTCGGTCATACTGTTGCTTGTGATTTTCTTTAACAGGCCTTGTTTGTGTTAATTTGTTGTCTTGGTAACTGAGGAGAGGAAAACATTATTTGGTTTGAGTTTTGACCGTGTAATTATGTTTTGCCCATGATTAGCTTTCATCATAAGCATCATTCGTTTGCAGCTGTGGTTTACCTAAGCTCTTGTAACTCAACCCCTTCTATTTGTTTCCTTTATAAAATTTTCATATACTGTTATCTGGTAAGTTTACATTTTTTTTTTTTATAATGAAGTTGTTCGCTTTGTTTGAGGTTCGGTTTTTACCAATACGAATTAAAGAAAGAAACATGCCTGAAAAATCTTGTCTTGATTCTTTTTCTGCTTATATTTGCCCATTCATGCATGTTTTACATATACACATTAAGTTAGTTCCTTCCCGGATATGCTACAATGAGTAGAAAGTAGGTTGCTAATGAGCGGATACATGGTTGGCCTGAGTATTTAAAGTAATGAAAATCACATCTGGAATTGAAATCCTAGGATTAATATTTTTCTTTTTATGCCAGATCACAGAATGAAAACGGTTATTTCTTCCATAATCAACAATTTGTCTTCATATTGGCTATTCTCAGTTTTCTTTCCTCTGTCAAATTGATACCTAGTGTGTGATACATCTTCCAATGCTTTCAGATTTACCTCAGCAAGCAGCCGTGGGAATGATGGAGTCCTGTGATTGCATGTGGCCCCATGATGAACTTCTTGTGAAATATCAGTATATCTCGGACGTTTTAATTGCGTTTGCATACTTTTCTATTCCTATTGAGATTATCTACTTTGTGCAAAAATCGGCCTTCTTCCCATACAGAGGGGTGCTCATGCAGTTTGGTGCTTTTATTGTTCTTTGTGGAGCAACCCACTTCATAAATTTGTGGACACTCTACATGCATTCTAAAGCAGTTGCTGTGGTTATGGCTATTGCAAAGATTTCTTGTGCTTTCGTGTCTTGTTTAACTGCATTAACGCTTGTTTACATTATTCCTGATTTGTTGAGTGTTAAAACTCGGGAAATGTTTCTCAAGAACAAGGCTGAAGAACTTGACAAGGAAATGGGGCTTATTCTTACACAAGAAGAGACAGGAAGGCATGTCAGAATGTTGACCCATGAGATTAGAAGCACTCTTGACAAAAATACTATCCTAGAAACCACTCTTGTTGAATTGGGTAGGACCTTAGGCCTGGAGGAATGTGCGTTGTGGATGCCATCACGATCTGGCATGACTCTACAACTTTCACATATGTTGAACTACCGAACACAATATGGGTCTACCGTGCCAACAAACCTTCCCATAGTAACTGACGTCTTTAATAGTGCACAAGCATTGCGCATACCATATAATTGTCCACTGGCTAGGATCAGGCCTCTTGTAAGTCGATATGTGCTACCAGAAGTTGTTGCTGTCCGTGTCCCTCTTTTACATTTATCAAATTTTCAAATTAATGATTGGCCTGACCTTTCTGCAAAAAGCTATGCTGTCATGGTTCTGATCCTTCCTGCAGATAGTGGTAGAAAATGGCGAGACCATGAGTTAGAACTTGTTACAGTTGTTGCGGACCAGGTACATATACCTTCCAGATTGTTTGACTTGTTTTTCATTTCCTATTCACTTAACCTTCATGCTGAATTCCTTGCCTGCAAGCAAATATATAAGATCACAGACCTGTATGCATTCTTACATTAGTTTCATCAAGTTGTAGGAAGCTATTTAAAACATAAGAACTAAAGATTGTGGTTATAAGTTCCCAATTGATGCTATGATTAGTTCCTAGGAATTCTAGTTAGAACATGCCTATTGGTGAAACTGATTTTTTTTCTCTTCATTCAGGTGGCAGTTGCTCTTTCACATGCTGCAATTCTGGAAGAATCTATGCGAGCACGTGAACAGCTCCTGAAGCAGAATATTGCTTTGGACTCAGCTCGTAAAGAGGCAGAAACGGCAGTTCATGCTCGCAATGACTTTCTCTCTGTCATGAACCATGAGATGAGGACACCAATGCATGCAATCATTGCATTGTCTTCTCTTATGCTAGAGACTGAACTAACTCCGGAACAAAGAGCTATGATTGAGACAGTTTTAAAGAGTAGCAACCTCTTAGCGACACTTACCAATGACGTGCTAGATCTTTCGCGGCTTGAAGATGGAAGCCTTGAGTTGGACATTGGAAGGTTCAATCTTCATTCCATGTTTAAAGAGGTACGTAATATTTGTTTGAATGTTTTCCAGTTGAATATCATCTTTTCTAACTGATTTTGATATAAACTTTTGGCTTCCCAGCAATTGTTTGAGCCTATTTGTCTTCACTCTGTCAATGTAGGTCGCCAATTTGATACAGCCCATTGCATGTGTAAAGAAACTATCTATGAACTTGATTCTGGCCTCTGATTTGCCTCCGCTAGCTGTTGGTGATGAGAAACGGCTTATGCAAATTATTTTGAATGTTGTTGGCAATGCAGTTAAATTCTCAAAGGAGGGTTACGTTTCTATTATAGCATCTGTTGCAAAACCAGAATCATTAAGGGACTGGAGCCCTCCTGAATTTCACCCGATTGCCAGTGATGGCCACTTCTTCTTACGAGTTCAGGTTGATTAATCTGTTGCAATCCTGGTTGACCTCTAGAGGTTAAGGCATCTCTTTTCATATGATAAGACTAAGAAAATGTTCTCGACAATTTTTTCTACTCTTTGCTAATCATCATCTATTTTGATGGCTAGCCTATATGGTCTTGCTGCCAGCATAAATGCCTAAGTTTTTGGTACAGGTCACCATTTAACTGCTTGCATCGCATTGAATTTGTTTGAAATTTGATCTATTTAAAAGTCTTGACCAAATAGAATTCTGCAGGTTAAGGATTCTGGCTGTGGTATTCTCCCACAAGATATCCCCATGCTTTTCACTAAATTTGCTCAGCCTCGAACTGGATCCAGTCGAACTAACTGTGGCGCAGGTCTTGGACTTGCCATTTGTAAACGGTAGATCTCGGAACATTCATAAGACAACTTTAATGCTTGCATTTAGAGTCTACTGACATTTGAACGTGGAGTGCTGCAACTTTACGTTGTATATTGCTCGCAGTAGTACAGCAACAAAATAATTGCAATTGCTTGTTCTTGTTTATGACACCAGCTCCTTCCTTTTGTCTATTGCATTTTCACTCCACTTGAATTACTGCACCAGGTTCGTAGCGCTCATGGGAGGTTATATTTGGATCGAAAGTGAAGGCCTTGACAAGGGTACTGTGGCAACATTCATTGTCAAGCTCGGCCTTTGTGATAATCCTGATAAATCGTCTTTGCTCCAAGCTGCAATAAGAGGACGAGCAAACCGTGCCAGTGCAGACTTTACCCAACACAAACCCCCGTTTGGTTTCAATGACGGAATTGCCCCCCGTCATCGTTACCAAAGAAGTCTTTAGTTATAAAGCCGTGGAAGCAGATTTCAAGCTTTTGAAGAAGATGAATTGTTTTCTAGTTCCTGATTTGTAACTTGAAAGTCACAATACAATTAATTACAATGTCAGACATGGATACAAGTGCTAGTATAACCGTTACGTAGGGGCATATCTTTGTCATATAAAGTAGTAGATACGTTATTAGTGGATCATTCTTCTGCAATATCTAAGCTTATAAACTGCCCTAGGCACTAGTGATTATAACCGGTCTAAAAAGGGGTAATCAGGTCATGATTTCGGACTAAAACCGGAGGGAAGCGGACTCCGATTTTATGATGCAAAATTTCCTAGGGAAAGCACATTCTAAATACTTTTAGAAGCTAATTTAGCTAGCACAAATTCCATGAAGAATTCGAACTTGGAATAGCCTAACAAATGCTGCACATTAAAATACTGAGACCGGATCCTCTGGTCCACTTTTTATAGACCAACTCTATGTCATTCCATCTTACCTAACTATTTATATGGATCTCACGTAAATAAATAGGTTAGATAAAATGGCACAAAATTAGTCCACAAAAAGTAGACCAGAGGATCTGCTGCCTAGAGTACTCCTTTCCTAATAATTGCAAGTAGAGTTTGCTGCTCGTATCTTCCTTTCAATCATTTGGCCCAGATCTCTATGTATTGAGATTGAGATTGAGATCAATGTCTGTTTCGTGCATTGCTTCCTCTTAAAATTACAGCAACCATCAAACCTGAACTAAAACCAATAGCATCGACGGATTTATACCAATCAACTATCAAAAATGATATAGTATCCCTGATTCAAACCGACACTAGGAATGCCCGTCTCCTAGAATTCTTTCCATCAACATTTAATATATTAAGTAACATAGTGCAGTTACAACAAAAGAACACACAATTACGACAAAACTATTCAGCCAAAGCAAAGATCTTTAAAGTAGTCGGCGAGGGCTTTACTTCTTGGATTTCTTCGAAGTCCTGCTAGCGACACAACAAAAGATAAGTATCTGAATATAGGAACAGAATCAACAAGTTTTAAACCTCTGAAACAAAGGCTCACTCGACTGATTGAGATGCAGTAGCAGCAGCAGCAGTTGGAGCACCTATTGGCTTATCACCTCCTCCTGGTCCCTGCAAGAAATTCAAATCAAGTCCACCATCAAAAAATATCGCAATAAAGACAGTAAAACTGAAATGATAAAGCTGTGAGGATTTTAGTAATTCTGGATGATAGCATTTAATGAGTTACATTATTAAAGGAACACAATAGATTGACACAGTAAGTGCAAACATTCGTTAATTCCAAACTCGTTAAAATGGAACCATAACAATTCTCAACACCGGCAATTGGTCCTTGGGTCCACAAAATTTAAAAAAAGGGAGCAATTCTTAATCACCAAAGAAAATGGAATTCTAGTGTTACCTGGGTCAATCGTTCCTCTCTTCTAGCAAATTTTCTTTCCCTCCTTGCCTTGTTCTTAGCCCTCTTAGTCTCAAACTGATCAGATAAATTCTTCTCTCTTGCTTTCTCAGCCTTTGATTTGTGAATGCTCTCCATAAGAACACGCTTGTTCTTGAAGACATTACCTTTCACTTTCATGTACATGTCATGGTACATGTGTTTGTCAATTTTTTTTGCCTCCCTGTACTTGCGAAGCAAACGCCTTAGCACACGCATCCTTCTCATCCAAAGAATCTTTGTTGGCAGCCTTGCTTCTCTTGTACCCCTGCGCTTACCTAGAGTTGTTCCAAAATGCTTAAAAGTTAAAGACCTCAGAGACACCCAGAGTATGGTAGGAAAAAGAACTACATTTTGAACTAGAATGCCCATGAAAAACTAAAACATATGCAGCAAAGTCCACTTATCCAAAATGGACATATCTGAATTGATAATAGAAAAATTAGGAATTCCATATGGTCTACAAATAACAAAATGTAGCACAATGAACAGTGAGCGTTTATAATACAAATAGAGTTTTATGAAAATTTAAAATGAAACCCCTAAAGATCAAAAATGTTTAGGGAACAAATACCATATCCCGAGTGACGCCCTTTCCTCTTGGCTTCCTTCATACGACGTGCACGAGAACGAGAGTGAATTTTTGTTGGCTTCCTGATGATAAAACCATCCTTAACCAACTTCCTTATGTTTTGGCCTGAAGTTAAATCATCAATAAATAAATAATTTGTTTTGAAAAAAAGTAATATGCGCCACAGATGCACTTCAAATGGATGACACAAATTACATTCAACATGTAAGCTAAAAAGAACAATAATGGACTGTAAAGCAATATAGATGTTCCCTCAGAGGACCTTTTCAAATCACACAGAAAAAAGCTGCATCAGGTAGTGTCATACGACACTTGCAAAGAACTAGATTTTCATCCTCGTAGGAAAATGCTTTTACACACGCATAAAATTACAATTTAACAAAAGATCATTTCGATAAACTCGAATTGAGAAATCTTAAACAATCTATTGAACACACAGACAAAAACATAAAATGAGGAGGACAGGTAAAACTTTGGTAAGCTACTCCACACATTAAACAAGTTACTTCTGTTACCTTTATGCACTGAAGAGTGATAAGAAAACTGTGAATTTATCACACAAGAGTTTAGAACGAGAAAACAAACGAAATTGAAAACGTACGAGAATTGGCCATGGAGATCTCGTTGACTTCATTGGGATCAAGCCACACCTTCCCTTTTCCGCACTTCAGGACGCTAGCGGATAGCCGCTTCTGGAGTTTCAGCGAAACCATCTCTTTCTCTCGCGGTTTCTGCCTCTGTGCAGCAGCTGCGACGGCGGAGTGGAACGAGAAATTGTATTTATACAGTGGCTTTTTCTTCGGCTTTGGTTAGTTCTAGGGTTTTCTCAGGATAACCTCTGTCATGGGCCTTGTTTGGGCTATCTTTATTTTGAGCTGAGAATGGGATTTTGTTATGGCAGTGTTGTGTTACGATAAATGAAAGTAAGAGGGGGCGATAGGATCCGGTTGAGTCGATCAAATCTCAGATTAGCTTAACCTTGGACCAACCTAACCGATGGCTAACATGTATTAGCAAAATAATATTGTTTTAATATTTAAACTGAAAAAAACAATTCCGCCCTTGAAATTCCAGGATGATTAACGCCTTATTGGTTGGTTTTGTTGGAAAATAATCCAAAATCAAATCTTAGCCTTTGTTTGGATGCTTAGTTACACAAGGGAAAGGAAAGGAAAGAAAATCTTGCATTTTTCTGGTGAGAAAGGGAGGGAAATTGCAAGATAAGAATAAAAATGACCCAAATTTCCCTTCCATTCCTCTCAATTATCTCTCTTATTCTTGTCCAAACAATAGAAAGGAAGAGAAATACATTTTCTTTTCCTTTCTCTTCTCTTGGTTTCCCTCCATCCAAACAAAGGCTTAGCGTAGTGGGAATAATATAAATTTTTTTTATAGAATCAACTTTAACAAAATTTAATAAAAACATAAAACAAAAAATTTACAAAGTTATACTAACTTGTTTTGATTTCTTGTTATAATTTTCCATTTCTTTAAATCTGTCAATTCATGAGTCGTTCAATCGTCCAGCTTTTGACGGTATCCACATATCTATTCAAATAAAACTTAAATTCAGTTAGGAAAAATGTAAGAAGTGGTAGCATCTAATTTTTCTTTTTATATGAAAAACTTTTATTTTCCATATTCTTGGATTTAATTAAAAGTACAATTAAAGTCAAACTTTAATTATAATTATAAATTAATCCTTATAAGATCAAATATCACATATTGATCCTTAAAGTTTCTAAAATTTCTCAATTAAGTCCAACTTAATTTAAATTTCACTTTCTCCTTTATCGACCTTTTATGTGTAACCTGTTAAGTTCCTAATATGTTGGTCATGATTATAAATTATAATTTTAATTCATAATTATAATCAGATAAATTAAAAGGAATCAGATAAATTAAAACTCCTTTTAATTTATCTTTAATTCTCTAATTAAACATTTTATAATCATAGATCATGATTGACGTCTAGCAACATGTCATGACCACCCAAATATTAAGAATGTGAAAGTGATTTAACTTAACCTGCTATGCATAGCTATATGTATAAATTAATCCTTTCGTCATTTAATATTCTAATTGGAATTAGAGTATGGAATTCGTGTCTACTCTAAATAATCCAATTATGTTCGTTTTTGCTAATTAGTAAATGATTTATAATTGATATTTAAAAACAACTTTTCCAAATTTCAATTTACTCTGGCAAAAAATTTTCAAAATCATTACTAATTAAAAACAACAGAATATTCTCCTAATTACTTTAGGATAACAAATTCTTTATTGATTTACTCAACTACCTCCACATAGCTCATATTATATCCAATAACTACCGAATTGAACTACTCCAAGAATAGAACACAAGTAGCATCAAAACATAGTAATTCCTACATAAGATAACTTTGATAATCTCAAGTATAAGGATCAATTATACAATTATCATAATGAGATAATCCACAGACGCACAAGTAATGTTCCATTAGGGATTCTCATAATTGGGTTAGTTCAGTGAACGTATTCTCTAATAAGTACTCACATGTTTATTTAAGTATCTCCACACTTTAATATATGAGATCGATTACTTTCTTCATATGAAAGAAATAAATATGTGATAGCCTAACCATTTCATCAATATCCCGTCTTAATGAAACTATGACTAGGAACATTTTAGGAATAATACAAAATGCAATTTGAATCTCATAATTATAATCACATTATAATTTCTGATTGCATAACGATTATTCTAGGGATTTTATCTTTATGATTAATAATTTAATAATTAACAAATACACAAAGATAAACAATGCTTTTTATTGAAAAAATTTTTTTTTACACAAATAAATGTACAACCAAAAATTGACTATAAGAGCATAAACCAACAATCTCCCACTTGCACTAAAACCAATTGTCAATGTATCGAATGTCATAGCCATCCATATGTCTATTATGTCTCTTTTGAGATAAAGGCTTAGTGAGAGGATCTGCTAGATGCTCTTAAGTGGGAACTTGCTCTATTAGGATGTCCTTCCATTCCACTATCTCTTGGATCAAATGAAACTTCCTAAATATATGCTTGGATCGCTGATGAGACCTTGGCTCCTTTATTTGTGCTATAGCATCATTGTTGTCACAATACACTACTATCGGATCAACAATGCTAGGAACTACTCCAAGTTCAATGATGAACTTTTTGATCCAAACTGCTTCTTTCGTTGCCTCAGAAACTACAATATACTCAGATTCAGTTGTTTAATCGGCGATGGTTGGTTGTTTGGAACTCTTCCAACTAATCACACCACCACAAAGTAAACATATACTTTAACTGTAATCTACTATCGTCTTGATCAGATTGGAAACTAGCATCTGGATGATCCTAAACTCTCAGCTTAGTTCCTCCATAGACTAGAAAAATATCTTTAGTCCTTCTCAAGTACTTCAAAATGTTTTTCACAGCTGTCTAATGACTCTCACCAGGATTAACTTGATATCTGC
Organism: Erythroxylum havanense; assembly: GCA_024752395.1. Classification (NCBI taxonomy): domain Eukaryota; kingdom Viridiplantae; phylum Streptophyta; class Magnoliopsida; order Malpighiales; family Erythroxylaceae; genus Erythroxylum; species Erythroxylum havanense. The sequence continues at coordinate 7,679,673 of JANTNU010000004.1, forward strand.
TTGTTATGCTCAAAGCATAAGCAACATCTGGTCTTGTACATAGCATCACATACATGATCGATCCAATAGCCGAAGTATATGGAACACCATTCATTCTATCTCTTTCTTCTTGTGTCTTAGGACATATGCTCTTAGAAAGAGAAATCCCATGTGATGTAGGTTAACAATCCCCTCTTAAAATTTCCACGCTAAACCTCTTTAACACTTTGTCTATGTACGACGATTGGGACAATCCAAGCAACCTCTTTGATTTATCTCGGTAGATCTTTATACCTAGTATGTAAGCTGCTTCTCACATATCCTTCATGAAAAAGTTCTTAGATAACCATATCTTAACAGACTGGATAATTGAAATGTCATTTCCAATAAGCAATATGTCATCCATATAAAACACTAAGAAAATGGTTGCACTCCCACTTACCTTCTTGTAAACACAAAGTTCATCCACATTTTTTATAAAATCAAATTCTTTGATTGTTTCATCAAAACTGATGTTCCAACTCCGCGATGCTTGCTTCAATCCATAAATGGACCTTTGCAACTTGCATACTTGATCAAGAAATTCCTTGGATTCAAAACCCTCAGGTTGTGTCATATACACATCCTCTTGCAAATTCCCATTGAGAAATGTTGTTTTGACATCCATTTTCCAAATTTCATAATCATGGTATGCTGTTATAGCTAATAAAATCTTTATGGATTTAAGCATTGCTACTGGCGAAAAAGTTTTATCAAAATCAACTCCTTGTTTTTGTCTGTAACCTTTTGCCACTAACCTTGTTTGATACATATGTACATTTCCATCCATGTCAGTTTTTCTCCTAAAAACCCATTTGCACCCAATAGGTACTATACCTTCAGGTGAATCCACCAAAGACCATACTTGGTTAGTGTAACATCCCATCACCAATGGGAAGGGTAAATTGGTCAATTGGGACAGGTTAGGAGTGTAAAAATTGGTCTTGGCATATTTATGCATAAGAAGGCCTCCATATGCACATAAATTGAAATTTTTGCACATGCACATAATTGTACATGCATTCATGACATATTCCCGACATCTGTGTTTATTGTGAAAAAAATGTGTTATTTGTGTTTTGAAAAATTAATTGGAGTGGATTTTTGTGTGTTTCATATTTTTAGAGAATTTCAGGAATTTTTCGGAATACTTTTCTGAAAAATTGCCAAGTGACTGATAGATGGGGTTTCCGGTACTGGAAAAGACTGTCCAATGGCACTGGAAAAAATTGATATATGATTTTAGGAATTTTTGCTATTAGCCATTGAAATTTGGAGTAGAATTTATAATATTTTTGGAAAAAGACCCGAAGAATGCTTTTAACCAGGACAAGTGGCAAGTGACACGTGTCACTTGCCTATTATATCTTGAACTTAATGGGTTGATATTTATCCTATTTGATGAGTGCTTCCACGACACTTCCTATTAAATGAGCAAGAAATCACTTTGAAAGCTAAAACAATTCCTTTATACGTGGGTACTCTTCTCTTCTCCTTCTTCGT
>JANTNU010000004.1:7799968-7816576 GCA_024752395.1 Erythroxylum havanense
AAACTTTCATAACCTAAGCAAAACGACTCAAATGTCAAAACCATCAAAACAAATCAATTCTTTTTCTCATCAATTTCTTTTAAATATAAATTCATCTAATACACAAAACATACATTAAAACACTCATTCAAGTACATTTAATATTTCTAAATTCCATTTAAAGATCGGGGTCCAATACCTTGCTTTAGAAGGACCTTCTTGATATTACAATACCAAAGATACTATAGTGTAGTTTGAGTTTGTGATGTATTTTTAGGAGTCAAGGGATGCTTTTCATCATCTGAATCAGCCATTGTTGTCAAGGGCGGCACTTCGTCAAATACTACATGTATTGATTCTTCTATCTTCTTTGTTCTTTTGTTGTAAACTCTGAATCCTTTACTAGTAGTACTATAGCCCAAAAAGATAACTTCATCTTATCTCTCATTGAACTTTCCAAGATTATTTTTTCCATTATTTAGAACAAAGCACTTGCAACCAAATGCTTGAAAGTATGAGACATTTGGTTTTCTTCTTTCCACAACTCTTTTCAGAATAAGTCTTATAAGACACCTGTTAAGAATGTAACAAGCAGTAGATACAACTTCTACGCAGTAACTATAAGGTAGACCACTTTCTCACAGTATTGTCCTAACATGTTAACAAGAGTCCTATTCTTTCTCTCGAAAACTCCAATTTGCTGAGGAGTTCTTAGGCATGAAAAATTATGAGATGTCCCATTTTTATTATAAAAATCTTCGAATTTTCTGTTATCAAATTCTCCTCCATAATCACTCTGAATAGATGTAATGCAGTACCCTTTTTCAATCTAAATTTTCTACAAAACTTCTCAAACACATCAAAAGTATCATCCTTATTTGATAAAAAAAATAGGCCATGTAAATATATAATAATCATCTACTATAACAAAGTCACAATGTTCACCATCAAAGCTTTGAGTCCTAGTAGGAAGAAATAATATATTATCTCATTTTAGTAGTTTGAGCTTTCGGTCTCCAGACATACATGTGAGATAATCTCTTGGTGGCGATGGTGGAGGTGGAGGCTTTGGTTGGAAGTAGGGTTGCTCTTGATAATAGCTCGATGGAGAAGTGAATCTGTATTGTGAATCCTACGAAACAGGATACATACAAAAAGAATAAATCAAAAATGAATAAACTTTGTATACCTTAGCTTGTTGGTCATCCCTCAGTTTTTGCATAGCTAAGGGTGTGAAATCTGCTACTTGATGGTTAAACCTAGAAATAGCAACAGACGAAAACTCATCATCATAATAAGGATAATATGAAAAATCATAATCAATAGCATATTGATAATGAGCCATGTCACTAAAAGATTAAAAAAAAATAGAAAAAGCTTTGAAACTAAAACAAACAGAAGGCAAGGTAACCATGAGCAACGAAACTAAAAACAAAACAAAAACATCACTAAAAAAGATTAAGAAATTCCTCGACATCGGCGCCAAAATTTTATACTGTTATCACCTGCAACCAAATTTAAAAAGAAACCAACATCCCAAATTTGATACCGGTGTCGCTTACAACCAAATTTAAAAAGAAACCAACTTCCTACAATACAAATTAATGTAGTAGTGGAAAGTAAGGATCGTTCCCATAAGGAATTTTTAACGATAAAGTTTAATGATTTTAAAACTAAAATAAATGGGGGGTTTCAATTCACGACAATTTAAAAAAAAGATGATAAAAATCAAAAATTAAAAAGTAATTAGATCTAAAAATTTAATAGACAAATCTTGGGTTTGGGTCACTGATGTTATCACACTAAAATGGATCTTTGATATAAAATTCAGTCCGTCAATAAACATTCATTGGGGGATGTTTTCTCTTAAGTGTAACTGAATAGAAATATGTATTCTAAACATTCTTATTAATCAACAACCAAGATATGATCATAGGTTTAATTGAATAATAGCTTTAAGAAATAAGAAATCAATGACTAAGATAAGACATGTACGATATGCATTTAATGAAGATGAGTATCTTCTTAGAATTTTCCACTCTAACTTAAAGAAGGTCATCCTAATTGCCACTTGTGATTGACAAAATTGAAGGTCATATTTAATCTAGCTATTAAACAAATCAATTCTTAGTTTCACACCTAGAAATCAACCAATTCAATTAGAAAAATTAAATTGGAAGACACTCAATATTCATCAATAAAACAAACTTTATTGGAACATCTCACACATAATAGATGATAACATGGTTACCCTCAACTAAGAAAAGGGGTTTAGCTACTCATAATGAAACTGAAAATCCAAGAAATAAGAAAACATAAAGTCTCAATCCCTAGTCTTTCTCAAAAGAATCCGAAAATAATTAGAAGAAAATTGCAGAAATGTCAACTAAAAGTGAAGGAAAAGCTGCAGAAATTCTAAAACTATTCTAAAACTAAAGGCTTACGTGATCAGTAAAATTCCCTTCCTTTTTATGCTTTTTGATCACTCTTCTCTCTTCTTTCTCGCTATTTTTTGTAGATTATCTATCCCCCCAACTTTAGGTGGTCAATCCTTATCAATAAGGATGAAATCTTATCATAAAAATCTGAAGTGAATCAGATTTGAATTTGAAAACAGATTCTACAAATGGTTTCCACCCTTGCATGTGCCCATGCTTAGTCAATGAATTTTTTGTCAATCTGGAATTTCGACTTATCTTTGCTTTCCTTGCCTCTTTTTTATTCAATTTCATCTCCCAAGTATTGAAAATCATTTGAAAACAATTAATAAGCAAATCCATGAATTTTGAATAATAATTTCAACACATGAGAGAGATTTATATACCAAATGAGCGCAAAATGATAACCTAACAAATTCCCCACACCAAACCTTTGCTCGCCCTCGAGCAAATATGCCAAACCACTAGACTCTATCAATTCATCCTTCACAAGATTAAATGCACACAATCCGTTAACTTGGGCTAGTAAGACTTAGGTTGCAACATACATCATAATCACTTTTCACTGATACAAATAAACAAAGTCAAAGTAAGACATCTTTGTTCAAAAGGCAATTATGAAATCAAGATGAATTCTTCTTACATATTTCTCTCTTACACTCAAGTATTTGAGATCAAAATGTTTCTCTCAAATCTCCTTCTAATAGATTGCACTACCATAGGCTTGCAAATTCACTAATTATCATTCATTCGAATTACATGAGTTCATATATCATAAAGACTCTATTATGGCTTGTAATGGGGCTAAACAAAGGGCTAATCACAAGCATTTACAAAGTAACTAGTACAAGGGATACTCAAATTAAAATTATGAGATAAACACATGAATGCAAAGGACTACAGCTACTCATTACTAACTAATGCTACTATGCTTTTTTCTTTTTTTTCTTTTTCTTTTTTTTTTCTTTTTTGATTTTTTTCTTTCCTTGTTTCTTTTTCTCTTTTTCCTTTTTTACTTGAATAATGCTAAAAAAAAGGAAAATAATAAAAACAAGAAAAATTACTAGCAACATAATTTAATAAACACATGAGTGGAAGTACCTATAAAAATATCTCAGAATACAATATAGAACAAAAGTCCCAAATTACTCAATGCTTCATTCAACTTGTGATAGGATAAGGCTAATAGGATTTTTGGGTTTCAATGTAAGGTGATTGATTGACAAACAAAGTTAAAGGCTCAAAAGTGTTTGCAAAGGGAAAATAACTAGGTGGGTCATTTTTAAGCTAAAGTGTGAAAAAATAAAGAACGCCTTAATCATTTCTATCAACCATGTAATCAAACAATTTCAATCCGGTTCAGTACAAGTTCTGAAAACAAAAATGACTAAACAGACATCACATCATTTAAAGAAATATAATGACATAAAGATGATGCTATTTAAGGCTCAAATTTGCTCACAGGTTTAATTCAAGAATTTATTTCAATTCCACAAATCACCTTATCACTCAAATGTCAAAATTTTGACTAAGTTTACAAGATCAGTTATTGCAATCAATCAACATGATTCACCTTAGAATCTCATAGCCCATTTTAACTTCATGCACACACTCAATCTCATCTGAACTAATACGAAAAAACTTCATGGCTTAACATGCATAACCAACATGCAAAGACCGAAAAGAATCACACACAAAAATCGAAGAAAAGGTCACACATATATAATCCAATTCCTTTCCCCACACCTAGACCAACATTGTCCTCAATGTTAGGACATAAAATTAAAGAAGCAAAAATATAAAGGAAAAGAGAAAAGAAGGTTTCTCTAATTGGAAATGTCAAAATCATGGTGTTGGCGGATGTGGAAGTTCGAATCCTTCATACTCCCAACAGTGCATTTTGTGTTCAAGTCGACTGAGGCAGTCCTCCAAATTGCTTTGGGAATATTGGTGGCTACTTATTTCAGCTATGGGAGTCCGACTTCTTGTAGTTGATTCCCCCACACCTGAACCATTGCTTATCCTTAAGCAATAAATCAAATGCTTCACTCAAACAATTTCGGACAAGAGTTAATAGTTAATCAAGCACACAGAAATCCATCAATGCTTTCAATCCAATTCACTTAGTTCAACTCTATCATGATCAAAAACAAGTTACTCACATGCAAGCACATAGTCAATAAAATAATCACTCAAGATGCATAATATCTAGCATTTAAGTCATTTTGCATTTGTTATCACATAAACAAGTCAAGGATGCTCAGTACGACACAAATATAGATGAAAAGAAACAATACAAGAAGAACAAAATTATCTCAAAAATAAATAAAAACAACAATGCTTCTTATTTAATAACACAAGACAAAGACACTTTTGATTAACAACCTAAAAACAAAGATAGTTATCTCTTCTTCTTTTTGGTTTTTTCTTATTTTTTTTTTATTTATATATTTTTTTTGACACTGCATTCTAAGCTTCCCATTCCACATTCATATGACAAGCTATAAAAAATACACTTAAATACCAATCATCATACACAAGATTCACTAAACACATGCAAGGCACACAAAGGAAAAAGAAAGAATGAAAAAAATTTGAAGTTAGCATCATTTCAAGAGTCAATCAAAGTTCCTCAAATCAAAAGCATCAACATCATTCTTGTACCACAATTACTATTAAATAAAGACCGAAATCATTCAAGTTACTACATTCTCATCATCACCGTCAAACTCACAATAATACAAGTGTGCAGAAATTTCACACTTGCCCCACCTCCACACTTAGAATGGGAATTGTCCTCAATCAATAAAAGCACAAAAGAGGGATGGGAATAGAAGTGCTCCCCTAGATTGAAGAAGCCATATGCAGCTTTGAAATGAATGATTACAGCTTCCGTTTCAAATTCCTACAAACGAAATAAACCAAAGAAAATAAGTAAAAAAAAACTCAAAGCAAACACCCAAAAGATATGCATACATGAGAAAAACAAAAAACAAAAGAAAGGGATACGAATGGTCCTCCCATCAACCACTTATTTAAGGTTAGAAGCTTAACCCTTGGCATATGTACATCATCAATTATCGAATGGATGCTTAAGCCCAACATGTAGCACGCTCAAACTCCATGAGAAATTGAGAGTAGCTCCCTTAAAGTTGTCTCCTTATTAGCACGATACTACATCACTTCTGATAAGTGGAACTTCATCATTTAACCATCATACTCTAATGCCCACTTGTCTTTTTGGGCATCGCCCTTCTCACACAAAGATGATCTTTGAAAGAGGATCGCCAATGGGTGTGGAGACTCGACATCCTGCTTGCCACCTTCAGTTTTCAACTCACTTGCCCACAGCTCGTTCAACTTATATGTGATTAGTGGCTTTTATTCTTCTTGCTTCTCTTCTTGTTCTTCTTCTTCATTTACTTGTAAACAATTAGGAAAAGGAGACAAAATTTGGTTAGAGATAACATAAACTAAATTTCTTACTTTAGGAGGTTGGACATCCTCCATCTTTTCTCAAATTATAACCTCTTCCTCTTCTAACTCTGCTTGCTCTTCTTTTTCTAAGCAAATCGACTCAGAAAAGGAGGTGGAACAATCATATTCTACAGAGATGTTTAAGTCATTTCTGGTTTTTCAGATGTCTCTTTCATTGATTCTTCTTTTACCTCTCTTCTAGAAATTTTTAGATGTGATTCTTGCAATTCCATACCACTTTGCAATCTGATAGCCTTCACACTTTGTTTGGCATTGATTTTTAGTTGTACTAGAAAATTTCCAAAACTTTGTGCTTCGAATCAATTTATGGCGGTTGCCATTTGGCTTATTTGATTTTCAATATTTTTTTTTAGATTTTCAATATTTCAGATATTTGCTTTAGTATTCCGCTGAAATGTCAAAGTGTTAGTGACTAAATATTGAACTACATCTTCTAAGGAAGTTTTACCTTCAGAATTGGATGTTGTATTTTGATGTTATTGAGGCATATACAGTTGTATAAATTGTTAGAATTGAAGAATGCTCGTCGTCAAACTTATTATGATCTCCTACAAAGACATCTCATCAGCTTGTGGTGGCGATAGTGGAGGTGGAGGCTCCGGCTAGAAGTAGGGCTGCTCTTGATAGTAGCTCAGTGGAGAAGCGAATATGTGCTGTGTATCTTATAAAACAAGACACGTACAAAAACAATAACCAAAAAATGAGCAAACTTCACATACCTTAGCTTGTTGGTCCTCCCTCGATACTAGCGCAGCTAAGGGTGTGGAATCTACCACTTGATGATCAAACCTAGAAGTAGCAACAGATAGAAACTCATCGTCATAATAAGGATAATATGAAAAATCATAATCAAAAGCATACTAATAGTGAGCCATGCCGCTAAAAGATGAAAAAATCAAAACAAATGTTGTGAAACTAAAACAAATAGAAGACAAGGTAACCAAAAGCAATGAAACCGAAAACGAAAACAAAAACATCACTAAAAAAAGGTTAAGACATTTCCCGACAATGAAGCCAAAATTTGATATTGCTATCGCCTACAACCAAATTTAAAAAGAAACCAACTTCCCAAAATTTGGTACTGCTACTGCCTTCAACCAAATTTAAAAAGAAACCAACTTCCTACAATACAAATTAATGTAGTGGTGGAAAGTAGAGATCATTCCCATGAGAAATTTTTAACGGTAAAGGTTAATGAGTTTAAAACTAAAACAAATTAGAGGGCTTTTCAATTCACGACAATTTAAGAAAAAGATGATAAAAATCAAAAATTAAAAAGTATTAGATCTGAAAATTTAATAGGCAAACCTTAGGTTCTGGTCACCAATATTATCACACTAAAATGGATCCTTGATATAAAATTCAGTTCATTAATAAACATTCATTGGGGGACGTTTTCTCTTAAGCGTAAATGAATAGAAACGTGCATTCTCAACATTTTTATTAATTAATATCCTAGATACGATTGTAGGTTCAATTGAATAATAACTTTAAGAACTAAGAAACCAATGAACAAGATAACACATGTACGATATGCATTTAATTAAAATGAGTATCTTCTTAGAATTTCCTACTCTAACGTAAAGAAGGTAATCCTAATTGCCTCTTGTGATTAACAAAACTAAATTTCATTTTTCATTAATCTAGTTATTAAATGAATCAATTCCCAATTGTGCACCTAGAAATCAACCAATTCAATTACAAAAAGTAATTTGAAAGACACTAAATGTTCATCAACAAAACAAACTTTACTGGTACCTCTCACGCATGATAGATGATAACATGGTTACCCTCAACCAAAAAAAGGGGTTTAACTACTCATAATGAAAGTGAAAATGAAAGAAATAACAAAACAAAAAGTATTCATCCCTGGTCTTTCTTTAAAGAATTCAAAAATACTTAGAAGAAAAGTGCAAAAATGTCAACTAAAATTGAAGGAAAAGCTGCAGAAATTCTAAAACTATTCTAAAACTAAAGGCTGATAAGAACAGTAAAATTCCCTTCCTTTTGTGCTTTTCGATCCCTCTTCTCTCTCCTTTTTTTTGATCTTCCGTAGATTATCTATCCCCCAACTTCAGATGGTCAATCCTTATCAGTAAGGATGCAATCTTATTATAAAAATCTGAAGTGAGTCAAATTTGAATTTGAAAACAGACTCTACAGAAGATTTCCATCCTTGCATGTGCCCACACTTAGTCAATAAATTTTCTGCTAATCTGGAATTTTGACTTATCTTTACTTTCCTTGCCTCTTTTTTATTCAATTTCATCTCTTAAGTGTTAAAATCATTTGAAAACAATTAAGAAGCAAATCCATCAATTTTGAATAATAATTTCAACACATAAGAGAGATTTATATACCAAATGAGTGCAAAATGAAAACTTAACACATACGTTTGAGATAATCTCTTCATTTTGTGAAAGTTATAGGAATGACTAATATGATCATGTCTACCATAGTAATTGCACAAAATAGATGAATGGGAATTATTATAATTTTTGCTTTTTATCAGGTTCCTATTTTTTTTGACAATGACTACTGCTAGATTTAACAAAGAAATTCTTGTATGACCTAATATTATTGTATTCATTATATCTTATTACAACGTATCAAAACACCTTTACCATTTCCAAGTAAAGCATCAAGATTATTCCTTCCATCAATAAACTTGACAAGATCTTTTCTAGAGAAGCAACTTTTTGTTCTAACTAGTTTGCTTTAAGAGAATCATTTTCAAATAATGCATTCTCTAACTAACTTGACTTATGCTCCAAGAATTCCTTTTCAAAGACTTTTTGCTTGTCATCATTTTCAAGGGACATAATTTTAGACAATAAATTCTTATTCTCATATTCTAGTGATTTAATCTTATTCGTCAAGGATGTATCATTTTTTTTACTTCTCAACCTTTTTAAAATACTGCACTATTAATTTTTTTATAATGATCATATAAATCATGATATGCATCTCTTAATTCATCAATTACAATATCAGATTCAGAATAATCTACCTTTTCATCTCCTGATTCGATCATAAAGTAAATATGGCTAACCTTTTTAGGTTGTTCTTCTTCAAAGTTTTCACAGTCCTCATCTAATCAAGCTGCAGTCATGGCCTTATTTGTCCTTTTGAAGAAGAAGATATTCTGGTTTTATGTGTCTAGGCTTCTTGTAGTGAAGACATATGATTTTATTATTTTGTGTATTGCTATTACCACTGCTCCCTTTTGATAGGAACTTGTGTTTTTGAGTTTTCTTATTTCGTTCTCGTTTCTTCATGAGCTTTTTTTTGTAGAAGCGGGCATATTTTCTGATTATGAAATTAAATTTGTCATCTCCATCTATTTGCAGTTCAATATTGCTTTCATCTCTGTTTGATGAATTTGCTTCATCAACTGCTTTTAGTGTCATTCCTCTTTTGTTTGAGGATCCTTCATCCAACCTAAGTTCGACTTCGTAGATCATTAGGTTTCCTTTTAACCAATTGGGTGAGATAGTGTTCAGATCTTTATAGTTTCGAGAGATGCCACGTTATGTCTCCATTCCTTTGGTAATGATCCTAGAATCTTTGTCACAATCTCATCATTGGGATATATCTTACCTAAGTTCTTGAATGTTATGATGACATTGTTGAAACGTCCGAAGAATTAGTCTATTGTTTCTCCCTGTTTCATGCAAATAATTTCGTATTGATGCACTAAAATACTTATTCTATGTTTTTTTACCATGTTCGCTCCTTCAAATGTGACTTGTAGTTTATCCCACATTTCCTTTTCTATAGATAAGATAATATTCTACAAAAAGATATCTTAATATTCTACAACAAGATATCTTAAAACCTATTTCAATGGAAACAACTATTCTTATTAGAAAGAGAGAATGGATATTTATCTTCAATCTGTAGACATCGAACTCTGGCTAGCTATAAAGTTGGAGCCACACCTCCTGCTACTGATGACATAGAAGTGTGGACTGATGCTGATAAAAGAAACCCACAGTTGAATGCCAAAGCAAGATATTATTTGATCTGTGCACTATTGACTTGTAGAATATTGAAATAGGGAGGCTTTGAGACAGATTGTCCTTTAAAGCTTCTCAAATTTTTTTCCATGACATAGAACTTGTTGCAAAACACAATAAATGTGAAACCTCACTACGATACCAAATGATAAACCAAATCTACACAAGGGGCAGTGAATTTTGTATAAAATTTTTTTAAGGTACTTTCAAATTGATAATATCTTGCTAAACAAAATAGTTTATAGATAGAAGGGTCCTACCAACTTTCAAAAAACTGTTATTAACGTTGAAAACAAAAGGATCCTATTAATTGTTTAAAAATGAAAGGATCTTGTGAACACTTAGAAAGAAAAGAGTTTTTTCATTAATAGGAGCTTGTTATTGTTTAAAATGAAAGCAGACTATTAATTCTTTCAAAAAAAAAAGGAACCACTTGTGATATAACATAGAAGGATTCTTTTGTAAAAATAACGGAGCCTCTTAAAAAAAACTTATAATGAGAAAATTTAAAAGTTAAGAAGAGAGAAAGAATAACACAATCGATTTATACTGGTTTGGCTAATAACGAAGTCTACGTCTAAATATCCAACTTAAGTATTTCACTATAAGAATTCAAGTATTAAATTTGACGAGCGTCTCCAAACTCACAAGTACAAATTTTTCAAAGTTCTCTAACCTTCCACACTTGTAGTGTTTAACAAACTTCAAAAAGCTCTGAAAAATAAATGTAAGGTAAACTCAATGTAAACTCTCCAAGAATAATAATCTCTCTCTTGATAGAGGGTTTTCACTTTCTAAGGCACAAAGAGTTTGATATAACTTTTAAGAATATTTATGCTGCTGAAGTATTTCGAAAATCTATATGTTTGCAAATGCAATGACTTTTCTTTAAGTAGATATTTTTTTCAATTAGTCGTTGCTTCATTTTGATTATGAGTTAACATTGTATCTAACGAATCTTCAATATCATTTCTGCTGGAATCTTCCAATATTTAGATGTTAAGAGAAGCTTTGTCGAAAACTTCAGAGCTAATTGTTTAAATTAGTAAGATCCTTTCGGATGTTGTAGAATCATTTCTAATAAGATAAGTTTATTAAAATTCCTACAAAAAAGAAGACATTTTTCCTATGATTTTTTCCTTTTAAGAAATATATCGTTACCTATAAAAGGAAATAAATCTAATATGAGTTTTGAAATATCATGGAGTTATCATCAAAATCATCAAACATAAACCTTGAGCTAAAATTTTCTTATAAAAGTTCAAAACTTTAGAGAAAGGGATATAAATTTCACTAAATTTTTTAAAATCTTGGGTTATTCGAATTTTTTAAAATTTTCTTGAAAGAAAGATTTTGATTGATTTTTAATTTGTTATTGTTTCAATTGTGATGGATAATGTAATTATATAAAGAAATTTATAATAAATTGTGTTCTATTAATTAGGAATGGATTGTTGATAAATTTTGGTCTTCGATAATGCCTTAATAGCAAAAGATTTAAAACTTTGTTCAAAGAAAATATGTTTTAACATATTCTTTTTTATTCAAATTTTATAAAAAAATAAAACCTAGGACTTCACTAAATTTTCTATAAAAAATACTTTTGATTGACATAAATAAAAAAGGAACAAAGATAAATTTATTAATAAATATCTAACGTATTCGATTGCTTTTGATTCAAATTTGAATAAAAATTTAAAACTTAGGGTTTATCTAAATTTTCAATGAAAAAAATGCTTTAGATTGAGATTGTGAAATTACAAGTCTTATAACTTAAAAAAATGAGGATTGTTCTTACGTTCTAGACTTTCTTTTCCTTTAAATAATTTCTTTCTATAGCATTATATCAAGTTCAAAATTTTACCAAAGAAATGAAGCATTTAACTTATTGTTTAACTCAAAGTTTACTAAGAATTTAAAATTTTTAGGTATATTTAAATTTTATACAAGAAAAAACTTTAGATTTATTAAAAAAATTGTTAAACCAGGAAAACTTTGACAAAATTATAGTCAAAGTTATGTCCATATGTTGCCGTGGAGAATTAGAAATTGATCAATAATAATAGAAGATTATAGTTCTCTCTCTAACATAAAAAAGAGACTGTGAATTAATCTTGCACACGATACATTATATCCTAACATCAAAAAATTATAATAGTATAAAAAAGTAAAAATGATAATATTTTAATATTTCAAACTAAATAGTTTTGTACAATATAATTTTATCCTAAAAATAAAATAAATTTAGATGTGTAATAGAATAATTTTGAGAAAGAGAAAAGACATTTTTCTCTTTATTTCCTAAAGCTTGTGTTAGACTCTTGACCTAAATCATTTTTATTGATCTTTTCTTGATTAAAATTATAAATAATTAAATTTTCTATAAATAGTTTCGAATAGGGCTTTATTTCTATTATTCTTCACAATATAATATGCTATAAAAACATGGATTAATCATTCTTTTTTATTTCGATTTTGCCTTTAAACTTTTGTACCATTAGTACTTTATTATAGGAAAAGTAAATAAATACTTAAAGAATTTATCAAAAAATTGGTAATAAATATTAAGGAATACCATATCATGCCTCAATAGCAAAAGATATTTAAAATTTTGTATAAAAGAAAATTTTGTAGTCCTCGTAATGCGATGAACATGAATTATGCATAAGCATTTTAATTTAAACCACAAGCGCAAAGAAGATTATACAAGTGTAAATTAGCAGTACTTACTCTTCAGTGGTTATTGCTGTATTATGGTTTTTAATTTTTATTGGAAGCTTTGACTAACATCAAATTTCAACATAACTTCTACAATTAAATTGGGAGTAAAGTAAGAGAACACTAGTCACTAGATATATCAACTTATATATCCTTAAACAAAAACAACCTAATTAACCAATTTAAAACAAAGAAAGATATTGATAAAAACATGTCCAAAATCTAGTAGTTAATTATCATATTGATTTTAGTCAATTGTATCAACTAACAGGGAAATTTTTTTGTATCATCACAATTTTAATGAAAATCATTTCAAAATGAACTTCAGTTAATGGCCACTAACATAATGCTTCTTAGTAAGTATAAGCTCATTTCCTAAAGTCTCATATCTTATATTTTTTGAAAGAAAGTGGATGGTACGCTAATATAAATTGTCTACTTAATCTTTTAGAACACAATTCATCCCTTGTCAAATCACTAAATATCCATGCTTAGAACCTAATTACTAGATGCATATAATTAGTGAGTGATGCTTAATTCTTAAACACCTCTCATCCTATATAAGTAAAATAGAAAAAAAAAGTAAGGAAAACACAACTTCACTTTTAATTCTCTCAACTAAGAAAATCATAAGTTAACATGAGTATTAAAGAGTTTCAGGTAGAACCACTTGTGATATTATTAAATCATGGTCAAATTACATAAGTGATTTATGTAGGTCTACAAATATATCAATTGGTGTTTTTTGTGAGAAGACTAGCTAGTTTTTCTACACTACAAGAAAATCGCTCAATAGTGATGGACAATTGCCAACGGAATGGTAACCGTTTGAAAATAGCGACAAAAATGACAATTTCGTCGCTATTTTATACAAAGATAGCGACAGAACAGATGTCCGTTGCAATATTTGGAGTGAAAAATTTGCGGCAAAGAATAGAGACGAAATTATACTGATGCTTACATTTCCGTCAGTAAATTGCTACAGAATTTTTGATTCGGTTGGTAAAGTTGTCATGGATAAGGAAATGTTTGGCGATGGAAAGATTCCATCGGTATTGTTGTCGTTAAGAATGTTTATTAACCTAACCGAAACGATGTCGTTTTGGTTTAACCAAAACGATGTCATTTTTGTAAAGTTCTTTACCTTCATCCGAAACGACGTCGTTTCGGCTAAACCAAAACGACGTCGTTTCGGTGAGTAAGAACATTGTCTGAAATAATTAAAATGACATCATTTTGGTTGAACCAAAAAGACGTCATTTAATTATGTTAAGCTGCGATGTTAACAGCGCCAAAATGACGTCGTTTTGGTTAAGTGAAAAACGCAGTTCTTCCCTCCCCTGGCTCTCCTCATGCGTGCAGCTACACTCGTCTTCCTTCGTCCTCTGACGCTCGGTACTCTCCTCTAGCTTCCTCGTTCGACATCCATTTTCGTCCGTCGTCTGACCACGTGTAGCATCTCCGGTCAGCCATCCTTCTCATCTTCTCCGACGGTGAGGGTCTGTCGTCATCTCCTCTGCATCTTTCGAAGGTTAGCCGTGGGTTGAAGACGTTGTTTTTTTTTTGGACTGATTTAATTGCATTGGTTTGTTTATTTGGCTTTGATTGTTCTTGTTTTAGGGTTTTTCATGTAAATAATGGAAAGATTTAATTAATTTGTGTTTAGATAGGGTTGAAAATTGTTTGCACTCAAGGTGTTCGATGGAATGCTTATATGTGATGAACTTGTTTTGTGGTATTTTAATTGTTTGTTTACAAACTATAAGGAATAGATAAAGTATCAACAATATATGCTATATTTTCCATTGGATGGATTACCATATATTTGATGCATCTTTGAATTATTTTTAACTTTGTACTAACTTAATTTTAATTGGTTTTATTGGCCCTCAACTTAATAAGTTTATTGAACAAAATGCATGATGAGCATTGAAATATGACTTATCTAAATAACAATAACAATAATAATAACAACCAAAAACCAAAAGAGAAGATAATAACAATTTTATCTTAATTTTTTAAAAAGAAGAAGAAAAAAATCATTAGATGTGTTATAAAAATGATGTCAAATGCTTATTATTACATACTAAATATTGCAAACAATTTTGGCTACATATTCACCCATTTGTAGTTAAAAATGCATACTTATAAAATTATCAAAGCATAGCAAATAATGTATAATCATGATAAAATCAAACATAGCTAAATAATATTTGGTATTTTTTCATGTCAATATTAAATTGTTTATTTATACGTAGCTACATATTAAGCTATTAGAAATATGCCCTTATTTTCTTAGTTAAAAGATGTTCATATTTCTATAATGTTTATATTTATGTTAATTATTAGTATAGGTTAAATACTTAAGTGAGGATTCCATAAAGTGATCATAACCTAAGCAAAAGATTTTGGGTTATCCTAAATTATGTACTTAATCAAGTAGTTATTTATTGAAACTTTAGATAAGAGTCGAAGTTGTTTATGTCATTAATTGGTATAAGTTCATTTTTTAATAGGTTATGAAATAAAATTGCTTTATAAGGTATTAGAAGTTTCTTCAAAGGACTATTAACATAATTTAAGCAATTAAAAATAATAATTGCTTAATTGATGTAGATGTCCAAATGAGGTGATTTTTATTCGTTGTAAACTAGAGACAAATTTCTACAAGCATTATGAAGAAAGGAAGTTTTTAATCAGTTTTTAAAGATCTCAAATTTTGGGTGGAAGTTGAGTATAGATTCTTATTTCAACATAAGGATAGTCCCAATATGTTTGGAGTTTAACTTTTAGATTTCTGAAATAAATTGAATGATTTTGGAGTCGTTAGAAACTTAAGACAATGGGGAACTTTTTCTAGAAGATAATATTATCAGATTTTGTCATTTACTTGATCAGAGTGATCATGAAAAAATTTGACTCGAATGTTTGGACCTTTGGAAGAGTTTGAGTTTTTAGAATTTATCTTAGTGAATATGCAAAATTTTGGTCCTTAAATTGTATTCCTATTGAATGAGATTTTTTGCATTTGATAAAGGGAATCGAGGAAGGCAAGAGGATCAAGAGGAGAGGCATCTTTTAAGCATGTATCCAAGCAAGGAATTCAGGTGGGTACATGTTTATAATTTAAAATAAGCTACTACTGTTTTCTTTAAATCAAAAAAGTTTTCTGATTTTAAATGCATCATAAGTGCTGCATTATTGTTTATGAATGACTTGTGAAATATGATATAAGTTTGTTACATGATTTGAGTGATATCTTGAAAAAGATGCATGTTTATGAAATCATGTTTTCAAGAATGGTTTTCAAGATATACATCAAGTATATGATAACCAAGTTTTCAAAAAAAGTGCCATTTTGGGCAACAAGTTACAAGACTTTGAAATCTATATGTTATGTGGGTTTGTGAGTCTCTCAAGAACTGTCACGTGCACGTTGACCCAAGTTAAAGACTTCTCCCACCTGCCCGCTAGTGACATGGAGCTCCCTCAGGGACTCCCTCAAGAAACTATGACTACACAGGACCATTTCGATGGAATTGTGTAGTGCGTCATGAATTTGGACTTACCCAAAACATTCTGATGTGTTTATGTGCTCATGTTATGTTTGATCAAGTTTGATACATTCATGATTTGTAACTTATGGATTTTGGCTGAAAGCCTAGAAAACATGCGTTCTATAAACTCAATGAAAGTTTTCTAAGACAAGTGACTGTTTTCAAGGTTTTTGCTTATCTTTTATTATAAGCGTGTTATCCATGAGCTGTAAAGCTCACCCCACCTCCACCTTTCATCCCCATCTCTAGGTATCAAGATGGAGATCGGATGAAAGAAAGTTTAGACATCTGTTCGTTATGTATATGATTGGCTTTTAAGTTCATTTGTTGTAAGATTCAGATCTCAGACATGTTGAAAATTTTGGGATTTATGAATCTTGTGCATTTTGGATTTTGATA
>JANTNU010000004.1:7924074-7934904 GCA_024752395.1 Erythroxylum havanense
TGAATTATATATGTAATTTTTATACTTATTTAATGAATTATTATTTTATATTTTCAATGGGCCTCAAGGAATTTTTTTAAAATTATTATCTTATGCATTTAGCAATGTTATTATTTTATCACATTAGCCCTAGTCGGAACCAGAGAAAATTATTATTTAATCGAGGTTATTAATTTATCGAATATTCATTTATCGAGGTTTTACTAAAAAACTGGAAAAATGAATAAGTAATATTTACTCACCATTACATTTTCTAAACCTCCATGCTTCTAGTTACAGTTAGGCCCTTTCCAAATAAGGGGCAAAAGACATTCTTCTCTCTAAGAAGCAACTAATAGCCAAAGTACTACATTTTTATGCCCTTTTTCAAGACTTCCAATGGTGGAGTTATAAGGTCCTCTGGGTTATTTTGAATGTATTGTAGTGACCTACAAGTTTCTGGATAGTCTACCACCTTGCTCTAAGCTATTTTCCTAAAGTTATTTTGGTCGGGGCTTTGTATCCAATTTATTGGGATAGTTATAAGGCTTGTCTGAAGGCAATTCCAATCTAAAAACGATAAAAAGCCAATAGTGAAAGTTATGTAGGAAAATAAGAAGATGGACACGTTACTAAATGGGGAAAAGGTGAACATGGAAATTAGTCAACCATAAATAGTGCTCGTGAGAGGGGAGTGCGTTTTTCTTACATAATTATAATTATTTAGAGTTTATACCATATTATGAGTAATTAAAATTTAGACATATGAAATTAAACTATCAAATTAATGATCATTGGGTTTGATTTTTTATTTTCTTCTATGTAGTTAATTAATTAAATACATTGCATTTTATCACATTCCCAAGTAAAACACAAGTATTTTCATACCAAATATCTTATTTAATGAGATTTTTTTGTATGAGAATCCTTAATGAATTATGTTATGCAATAAAGGAAGATTTACCTTCTAATTCACCTTCTTTCTCATCTTATTATTAATTTTCATGAACAATCACACAACTTAGTTAACCTTGATAAACCTCCATATTTGATTAACAAGTTGATTAATTCAGGAACGTGAACATATTATTACAATCTGATATTTACTAAGGTTAGTGAATAATTTTAAATTTCTTTGTCATGGTATATTTCATAAAATAAAAAGGTAAACTTTGTATGTTATAATGGTATATTTTGGATTCTATAATGATATGTTTAAAATAATATGGTGGTATATTTAGAATAATGTAATGGTATGTTTTATATAATGTAATGGTATTATATGTATATATTTTGTTGTTTACCTTTCGTACTAATTTATTTATAAGCATCAACCCTAACATAAGAAATTTGTATTGTGTTTATAGGAATCTACTTTATGACAAGTGATGATTTTAATTGGCCATCAGTTAGACTTTACAAATCCCTGGTCTATATTTCTAATCTTATATATTGAAAAATTTTAAGGTAAGAAAACAAGTAAGAATTATATTATTTATATATCAATTTTATGAATAAGATTTGTATAGTTGGTATATGATTATTGATTTGACTTCAAGTAGAATTGACTTTTAAGCATGTAGGATTTACTTATGCTTGGTCTTAGAATTTTGGTTTAGGGATTTAGGCACTTGGATTTAAAATAATGGTATGTTCATGTGTTGATGTGTTGTTTATTTAAATCGTACATTAGGAATGTTTATAATAATGTCAATTAATTCTTAACAGTCTAAATTGTGACACTTATTAATTACAATGGAAGCAATCAACATAGATTAGAAAACACTTTTACTTTATAATCATGTTAAGTTAACAAAACTAGTATGGATCACAAGTAGGCCTATATTTTTTTGTTTCAATAGGACTCCTTCTGAGTTTTTTCTATCTACTAGAATCTAAAAATAATCAAGTTATTATTGACTAGACAAAATAATCAAGTTATTACATATACTATATGTCCTAGAATCAAACCTTGATCTACCATAAAGTGACACTTTTCATAATTAACCACTAAATTAGTTCCAATGCACCTTTCTAACACTTTGGTCAGATTTAGTAGAAAATCGTTAAATGAATTACCATAAGCAGTGAAATTATCCATAAAGACCTCAATAATGTTTTCTACATAATCTGTAAAAATACTAACCATACATCTCTAAAATGTTGTTGAAGTATTGTAAAGCTAAATGGCATACTACGAAAAGAGAACGTACTAAAGGGACAGGTGAAAGTAGTTTTATCCTAATCTTCTGGTGCTACCAGAAGCTGATGAAAGCCTGAAAAACCATCAAGACAACAGTAATGAGAAATCCAACCAATCTTTCTAACATTTGGTCAATAAAAGGTAAAGGAAAATGATCATATCTTATGCAAGCATTTAATTTCCTTAAATCAATACAAATCCTCCAACCATTTTTCTTGCGAATGGGAACTAACTCACCATCGTTGCTCTCAATGAATGTAAAACTAGTCTTTTTAGGAACTACTTGTACCGGATTTACCCACTTGCTATCAAAAATTAAAAAAAATTATAATAGCATCAAGTAACTTAATAATTTCTTCCTTCACCACTTCTATCATTGGTGAGTTATCAATGAGCTTCTTTGTTGGTTTTATAGCTCTTTTCCAACAAAATATGACGCATACAAGTGGAAGAGCTAATGCTTTTGAAATCAAGTATTGTTCAATTGATGGCTTCCTTGTGATCTTTGAGTACCCATATCAACTTTTCCTCCTCTAAGTTACTCAAATTGCTGGAAATTATTACCGGAAGTTTTCCACCTTCACCCAAATAAGCATATTTCAAGTGACTTGGTAGCTTTTTTAATTCCAAAATTGAAGCTTGCAAAACAAATGGAAGAAGCTTGTTGTTAGATAATGGAAGATCAATATAGGAAACATTATACCTGAAACTTTTCAATGATTCCAGCCCAAAAATTGAGCTTTTCAATTTCTCAGACATGACAAATTTCTTGTCAAGAATTTCTAGTTACTTAGGATCAAAAACTTCACTGATTGCAAGCTTCAAGTTATCTGAAACGGTTAACTCAAAAATCTATTGTGTCAAAGAATACATACAAAAACAAAATGATCATTAGAAGGATATCGAATGGCATCATATATATTGAATTTTTTCAACACTCCATCGAACTCCATAGTTAAAATACCTTCAACTACTTGATGTTTTCAAGAATAGCCTACCTTATAGAATTGGCACTTATTTAGATGAATGATCCTCTTCCATATCAAGAACATAAAAGTATACCGAAAAAACTTGCTCATTTACCTACACCAAGACATCTTCTAAAACTCCTTCGAGATAAGCATTGGACTTATCAACTAGCTGAATAACAGCACCAGTTTATTTAAGAGGTTTCAAATTCAAAGAATGATAGATTGAGCTAGGCATAACATTTATAGATGCTCCTAAATCAATTATTGCTTTCTCGATTCTTAAACCACCTATCTTATAAGGTATTATAAACATACCTAGATCCTTGCACTTTGGGGGTAACGTTTTCTGAAGAACAGCAGTGACGTTCTCTCCCTTATGAATTTTTCATCTCCCATCAACTTTCTTTTGGAAATGCATAATTCCTTAAGGAATTTTGCATACTGGGGAACTTGTTTAATAGTATCAAGAAGGGGAATATTTACCTTTATCTTCCAAAAGACATCAAGAATCTCTTTATCTTGCTACTCTTTTTTCGACTTTGCCAATCTACTCGGGAAAGAGGGAGGAATGACCATGAGTTGTTTCAGTTGTGATGGTTTTGATTTTTCATCATGCGACAACTTTACCTCTTTTTCTATTTCTTCCTCCTCGGCATACTCTTAAGCTTCCTTTTCCAAATTTTTTAGTTCTTTCCCGCTTCTTAGTGTGATAGCGTTGGCATTTTGTTAAGGATTCGCTTTAGTTGTGACGGTAAATGTCTAAAATTCTAGGCTTCCAACTTTCCCACAGTTGTAGCTAGTTGGCTCATCTGGTTCTCTAAATTTACTATGCTATATTTTGTTTGCTGCTGAAATTGTTGCATGTTAGTAGCCAAAGCATAAACTATTTGGTCCAAAGATAAACCTGACTTAGGTGGGGGTTGAGACGCAAAGGCTAACTGTCTCGGTTAAAATCCCTGTTGTTGAAAGGTGCTGGAATTTTTACCCATAACTGAAGTTTAGATGATCTCTGCATCCAAGATTGTATGTAGGAGCATGAGGATCATACTTTTGGTGCTACTAGCCTTGAGATCCTCCTACAAATTTTTCTTTTTCTTCCTTTTGGAGAGTTGAGCACATATCTATAGGATGCTCGAATTTTAAACATATCTCACAAGCTTTTACTTGTCTTTAATTTCCAACCATAATTTTCTGCAACAATGAAGTAAAATTATCAAGCCTTTGTTCAAGAGAATTTGCATTTACCTCATTCACCTTTTTAGTTGGAGGATTTTGTTTGGTGCCAAATTGCTAAGTATTGGCAACCACCTTGGAAATTAATTCCATTACTTGAGCGAGCCTTTTATCTGCTAATACTCCACCACTAATTGTATCAATCAAATTTCTATTAGATAACAATAAACCTTTACAAAAAATATTGAATTACAAGTTGGTATGATATTTGATGGTGCGGACATTTGGCACAAAGCTAATTGAACCTTTCCCAATATTCGTAGAGAGTTTCTCCATTATATTAGACTATTCCATAAATTTCTTTCTAAATTGTAGTAGCTTTAGATGCAAGAAATTTTTTGAAGTAATTGGCATTGTAATTCTTCCCAAGTTGCAATTGAACTTGACGGAAGATAGTACAACAAATCTTTCGCTTTATCCATTAAAAAAAATGTAAAAGCACACAATTTGATTTGCTCTTCTGTTACTCTTTATGGTTTCATGCTAAAAAAACTATGTGGAATTCCTTCAAATGTTTATGAGGATCCTCGCTGTAAAACCACAAAAAGGTAGTAGTAAGTGAATCAAACCAGACTTCAGTTCAAAAGCTACCTGAATGTTAGGAAATTGTATGCAAAAGGGCTGCTAGTTGACGTTCAGATTAGCCAAGTTTCTCAAGGCAAGTTCCGCTCCTGCCATCGTTTCTAGTTCAACAATAAATTTAGATAAATCAATTATCAATTCAAAATCAGATGAACTCGAAATAGATTGTTATTTTCTTAATTCTTTTCTTAGCTTACGAGTTGTATTCTCTATCTTGTAATCAAATTACAATTGACCTACACGAGATGAACAAGTCATAAAAATTTAGATAAATTAATGACACTATTCCTCAACGACGATGCCAAAATTAGATAGTATTTGAACACAACAAAAATAAATTCTTACTCTTGAAAATCAAATTTATGTAGAAAGTGATGAGTAGGGTCATACTCTGCACTGATCGAATTATTAAATCCAAATTTAAAACAAATAAACCAAAAGAGGGAGTTTGTTGCGAATAACAAGTGACAAAATAGATGCAGGAAATAATTGCTAACAAAAACCAATGAGACAAAATTCTAGCCAAGGTATTGTAGTATTGGTTATGATAAATTGATCCTCGAATATAAAAGATGAAAATTCTCTTTTCAAGTAAATTGGTTATGAATATTAAAAAGCTCTAATATTCTACTCTCCTTTAATATTAATCTAAGAGGAATAAGTTCTCCAATTAAATCTTATTCACAATCAACCCTAAATATTCTCTTAGTATTTAAATTGAAAATAGCATTAAAATTAGAAGAGCAACCAATTCTACCCAATAAATCACAAGCTCGACTATTCTGAGTGGGTTGAATATTTTCACCAACGCAACTATAACAATTTAATTTATCAAGTGTGTCAGTTTACCTCTTTATTGAATTGGTCAAACAAAATGAATTTGACCATTTAAAGGTAATATTCAATCAATCAAAGCATGACGTCGAATGCTCTAATCAATCGAAATCTCAAAAAGAAACAAAAAACATTCAAATAATTGAGAAGAGAAAATATTAAGAAGAAATTCTCACAATTTAATCATGAACCAAACCTTGACTAAACTTAACTAGAAAGGAAGATCTTTAGTTGCTCATGGCTTTCGGCATTCCATACTCATCCCTAGAACACAAGTCATAAAAAAAAACCAACGTCATGAGTCTGCTAGCAAAACATCCCTAGAACACAAGTAAAAAAAAACCAACCTCATAAGTCTGCTAGCAAAACAAACTTATATAGCTAGCCTAACCTAAGCGTATTAATAACAAATTAGGACCTAATAAATTTCTATTGCCACAAAGGGTGGAAACTTTTCATAAAAGTTCAAATCATTCGAAAAATTGTCTTTAATCCCAATGTTGTCGATATAGCAAAATGAACCATAACTTCACTCATTCTCCAAGTCATGTGACCCCCTCTTGCAACTCTACGAGTGTTGAACTAGATTTATTGCAATTCCTTCAAGCACAATCTTCTTGTTTTACGTCATGCAATCTTTACGTCTCATCTTTGTTCCAACACTTCTTCAAAAGTTTCAGTTTAAGTTTAATCTCTCTACTTTGCCATACTCTATTCCTAAAAATAAATATGGAATTAATTTCATCCATTTGAATACCAATCAATCAGAAAGTATGAAAATTAACGTCAAAATATATGGTCAAAACTAGTTCTATCACTTTTTGACCTCTTTATTGGTTTGTCAAACTTCTTCTTCTTCTTTCCCATTCACGACATTGGGTCCATCTCACATTCACCATTATGGATCTTCTTCTCCATAAAACCTCTCTCTCTCCTCTTCACTCTCTCTTCGGCTCTCTCTTCCCCTCACTACATCGACAGCACTTATTCTTCTTTGTTTGGGTTTCTATCTTCTAACTTTCACATGGGCAAGACAAAGCTTCAGGATTCATCATTAATGGTGGAGAAATCATTGACAAGAACGACTCCCTCCATCGTCGGTCCAAGACAACACTCCAGTTGTCTTCTCCTTTAACCAACGTTCGGGAAATCATTAACTGGGGCTAGGTCTTCTTCTGCAACACCTATCAAAATTCTTGATGTCCCTTTTATTTGGGATAGAGAGTCTGACTTCAACGAGGTTTCCACTACAAAGGCTCCATTGACTGCTCCTTCTACTGCTCCACAGAAACGGACAAAACAATGAGCTCGAAAAACAATTTGCCCACCTCGGAGAATTTCTTCTGGCAGAATGACACTGAACAATGTGTTATCATTTAAGTTCTACACTTCTGAAGCTACACAAAAATGGGATACTCTCAGCAATATTGAGTTAGTTCTTGATCATTCAATTAATTTAGATGAATACCAACAGTATTGATTGGATGTTTTGTTATCTGAGAGGAATTTATTACAAGATGCAATATTACTAGAGCATTCTGATTATGAACTAGTAAAGGAATTTTATTGCAATTTAACTAGTGATATAATGAATGATACTGTATTAAGTTATAAATTAGTGTATTTACAGGGTTGATTAGTAAAATTTGATGCTGATAGACTAAATATTTTTCTGGGCATTGGAGATCGAATTTATTATGATGATTGGATTGTTCCGAATGATTTGATTACGACTGTGTAAACTGGAGGCAAATTAACTGCTTGACCATCCAGTTCGATGTTGCGTGCCTCGTTGTTAACACAAAAATATTTTGTAATCTTTAAGTTATTTTTAGCTAATTCGATGCCTAGTATGCATGTTGTTTTAGTTTATTTAGTGCAGGATAAATTCGTCTATGCAATTGGTACTAGAGTTAATTTTAATCTGGGGTAATTCATAATTGAAGGTATGTTGGCTATTGAAGGTAAATCGTACTCCTTGCTACATTTTTCATGTTTGATTACTCAATTGCTATATGCCAATGGCATCCCTCAGTTGGAGTGGAATATCCTTGAACTTGTCACGTTAATGAATATCTCGCCAAGAATTTTCAAACAACCACAAGCAGTGGACTTGCCCCACACATCATCTAGCCCCCTCAAATCCCTCGACCACTATATTCGTCAATCCTCATATGGCTCTTTTCACTAAAATTGAACAAATTGAAGGCATCTTTCAATTAGGACTTGATGCTTTTCATCAATTGAAGCTGCAGGTTCTTCGATTTTTCAATGCCTCTTGACTACACTTTTTTAGTATCTTTTTGTACCAAAGGGGGAGAATACTTGGGTTTGTGTTGGTTGTTGCATTTTCTTTTATGTTTTGTTTATGTTGAGATTGTTAGTTTATGCCCTTGAAGGAAATCAACTGGATACAAATTAATGTGTGACATTATTTTGAATTAATGAAAAGGCTTTATTTATCTTTATGTATTAATTTAATTAATATTTTTTGTTTTAATACTAAAGATAAAATCCTTAGAATTATTACTATGTAATTAAAATTATGATGAGATCATAATTATGAGATTCAATTTACACTTAAGTGTTATTCCTAAATGTTCCTAGTTGTAGTTTCATCAAGACTGGATATTGTTGAAACGATAAAACTAGCACACATTATGTTTCTTTATTATAAAGAAAGTAATTGATCTCATAAATTAAAGTATAGAGATAATTAAACTAATGTGTGGGTGATTATTAGAGAATAAGTCACTGAAGTGATCCAATTATGAGAATTTCGAATGGAATATTACTTATGTGTTTATGGATTATCTCATAATGATGGTTGTATAATTGATCCTCAGACTTGAGATTATCAAGGTATCTAGTACGAGAATTACTGTGTTTTGATGCTACTTATAAATCGTCTTAGGATAATTTAGTCGGTAGTAATTGGATACAACATAAACCATATGTAGATAGTTAAGTAAGTCAATATAGGATTTGTCACTCTAAAGTAATTAGAGAGAATATTCTGTTATTCTTGATTAGTAATGATCTATGGAATTCTCTGGCCATAGTGCATTGATATTTGAAAAGGAATTTTCAAATTTCAATTATAAAAAAACATGATTGGAGGATAAGAGTAGACACTGTATCCATACTCTATCCAATTAGAATATTAAATGATGAAAGGATTAAATTATACGTTATAGCCATGCATGGATAGGTTAAGTCAATCACTTTGACATTTCTGATATTTGGGCAATCATGACATATTGCTAGACGTCAATTATGATTTATGATTATGAATTATTTAAGTGAAGAATTAAAAATAAATTAGAAAAAGTTTTAATTTATCTAATTTTAATTGTGAATTAGAATTATACTTTATAATCATTGTTAATTTATTAGGAACCTAATAGGTCACACATTAAAAAGCAATTTGTGAAAGAAAAATCAATTTAATTAAGTTAGAATTAATTATAATGTTTGAGAAACTTTAGGATTAAAATAAGAGATATTTGAATTTATTAAAACTTAATTAATTATATTTTGATTTTGATTTTAAATATAATTAAAAAGATTTAATTTTAATAAAAGACTGTCATTTAAAGGGAAGAGCTTTTTAGAAGTTAGTACTTTTGTCTTCTTCCTCTCAAAGCAGTTTGGGAATTGTTCTGTGGATACCATCAAAGATTGGATAATTGAATAGTTGGTGATTGATTAATTAGAAAAAGTTTCAAAGATTTTTCAACAGAAAGCGAACAAGATCCGATTTCTAAATTGATTTGTGTTTTATTCAAGTTTAATCAATTTTTCAGATTTGCCCAAAATCTGTAAAAAAAAAATTATTTTCCGTTGGCACTTGATTCGATCACGGTTGCATTCTAACAATTGTATCAGAGCCTCCTTTAATTGTTAATCTTGAATTAGAGGCTTGATTATTGTTGATTTTGATACAATTTGATTTGTTCTACTTCAGTGTTTGTCTTTCCCAAAGCTATTTCACAGACCGTTTTGTCTGTTTGTGTTTATGCCTATTTGATTATGCACGAATGCATTCAATTGCTTCCAAAGTTTTCTTCTTTGAGCATATATGATGACTATACCCATGGTTCTGCAAAATTGTTTGGTGAATCTTGTATTTTTCTGACTGTTTAAGATTTTTGAAATCCTTATATAGCCTTGTGTTTCGTTTGAAATCCCTAATTTCTGCCGCTCCTCTTATCTACCCTCTAATTACATCCATTATGCGATGTTTCTGGAAATTGTTCCAGAATGTATGTGTTTTTCCTTCTGGGTTTATGCATGTTTTGATTCTAAAACCTATTGTTTTCTGGGTTGTGTTTACTAGCTTTGTGTTGAATGAACACAATGGGCGATTATCACCCATTGGACAGTCGCCTACGACATGATGACGCTAGGCATCATAAACGAGGCCTTGATTCTGGGTTTCTACATTTTTCCATTATCCGTGTGTATTACTACCTTGTGTCTTCAGGGACCTAGTGGGTTGCCTTTGGCATCACGTATGACGCCATAAATGGGCATCGTACAATGCCACTAGATGGCATCTGATGACGCCAGTGGATCATCTAAGGCATTGCATGCAATGCCACATATAGGCATCACATAACGCCACTGGATGGCATCTTAGGTCATGCCACAAGAGATGCGAGGCCGATGGGCGATGGCAGATGTAGGTGGCGGTGATTAGGGAATTATCAGTTAGAGACCTGACGGTTAAGGATGAAGCAAAAACGTGGATTGATGGCACAAACGTGGGTTGAAGGAAATGTGTGAGAAACATGGAAGGAGCAATTTCAGAAGCGAAGGAGGTGGTTATTGTCATGTGCCCATCATCCTCGCAGGCATCTTTAGCATATGTGATTGGCGCGTGCAACCACCTTCAACCGCGTGTTCTCATTTAGCGCCTGCACTACACGCACCAAACACTCCAACCCTTTTTATATGTTCTAAAAATATTTTAAAGCCTTAAATTGTCAATTTAATTAATTTAATATAGAATAAATTAATTTCAAG
>JANTNU010000004.1:7935004-7951940 GCA_024752395.1 Erythroxylum havanense
TTTATATGTTCTAAAAATATTTTAAAGCCTTAAATTGTCAATTTAATTAATTTAATATAGAATAAATTAATTTCAAGTCCTAATAAAATTGGAAGTGTTCTACTAATTTTTGAAAATTGTTTTCAAAGGGCAATTTTATTAGGAAAAATTTTGAAATTTAATTTAATTTTTTAAGAGTTGAATTATTAAATTAAATTTATTATCAAATCAATAATTAGAATCAAACAATAGTTTTAAATAATTTCTTTCATAATTGGATTATGTTTGAAATTATAAATATAATGAGATTATATTTTTGATAAGACTGAAAACTTGTTGTAATTTTAAATCCTTCAATAAAATATTAAGTACACGTTATAAACGTGATAGTTGTCTTCTATAATTTGATAATAAAACCAGAATTCTGTTTATTGTTTGACTTGTTGAGTAAACTCAAGGTCACTTTAACCCAAATATGTTTTACCTTAAATTGATGAGTTTTACTTAACTAAAATTATATGATCTGGATTAGTAAACTCATGATCATATAAATTTAGAGACAGGGTTAGGAATAATATATTTGATATATTTTGGCAAAGTTATCACCTAACGATACTGAGAGTCACATGAGATGTAATTGAAAAGTTATTTTCTACCTAATTTATTTTTAGTTGGTTTGTTGAAACACAAAGTGCTGGAATTTTTGAGTTTCGAAATTACCAAAAACAAGTGCTAGAATTTTTATTTTCATATTGACAAAATTTTGATTTTGATGAAAAACAAGTGCTAGAATTTTTGTTTTTAAAGTGACAAAATTCGGTTTTATAAAAATGCCATTACATACTTTTTACCTAATGGGTTGGGTCAAGTGAGTGAAGATTTGAAGCGAAAGATCCAAATCCAAGAAAAAAATTTGGGCCAAGAGCCTTGTAATTTATTTTTATATTCTAGAATGGACAATCAAAAGTAGTGTTATTATTCATAAGATGAATGGATGGATGGATGCTAATAATATGTGATATTATGTGATAGTATGCCATTTAGAATAATTGCTAACTCTAGGCTTTGCCATGCATTCATTATGTATGAGATATATAATGAAACAATATAGGATGATTAATAAATTGCATCTAGACAAGATGATATTTATTAAAACTTAAAGCTCAAAAAGATTGAGTGGGAGAGGATGCTTATGTGAAAGTCCACGGCCTCCATATGATGGTCCATTTGAATATGGTGAAATGTTACTCCCTACTGAAGCACATGAATCCTAGATCTTGCATGGTTTAGGTCTCCTAAAGGATAAGTCGACTCATTGGTAGTAAAAATGACCTCCCATCGAGGAATGATTTGTAAGTACCTTAAACGGATGAATCAAATTGTTACAAACTTAATATAATTTATCAATAACCTGCCCACCGTAGCTTTGTTGATAAATGTATGGAGCAAATTATAGTCCTTCTCAAAAAGTTAGACATAAAGATGCTTGGTAGTTTTTTAAGTGGAACGGCCCCGGTTTTTCTTTTAATGGATAAGATGGCCTACTGTCACTTAGTCTATCATAGATGAGAAAAATAATCGTTGTATAAAGATTTATTTTTTAAGTTTTGTTAAATCCATTATCATGCATACATGCATCATGATTTTATACAAAGTTCCAATATTGTTGACTAGTATGCTCATTCTTTAATAATTTATATTTTAGACATAATCACCACAATATGAATCCACGTACTTTGCTCTTGACTAATAACAAATTGGAAAAGAAGACAATTTTAATGAATGGAGATGTAACCTTGACATTGTTCTTCAATATAAACAAATTTTACAGGTATTAATGGAAAATAAGCCTACACCTCCAGTGTAAATTCAACTTCTGAGCATGTCTAACAACATGAGCGATGGAAGAGTGCTGATAAGACTACTAAGTGCTATATTCTGGCTTCTGTGAGCAAAATGTTGCAAAAGAAAATTGCATGCATGAAAATTGGTGCAATAATCCATCACCTACATGAGATGTTTGGTGTGAGGACCAGGTCTGCAAGGGTGAAAGCTATCCAAACCTTTCACATTCTCATATAAAAGCTTGGTGAACTAGTGTGGGATTATGTACTTAAGGTAATCTCTGTGGTTACTGAGGTTGAGATGCATGGGACAGACATGGATATGGAAATGCAGATGATTATGATCATCAATAGTTAAACTATTCTTTTCAGCAGTTTAAGTTGGATTATAAGCTCAATAGTAAAGATTACACCTTGAGTGAGTTAATGAATACCCTCTAGAGTATGGAGGAGATATTAAATATCAAGGCTAATAGGCTAGAAGCTAATGTAGCATCTTCTTCTAAGCCCAAGGATAAGAGTAAGAAAAAAAAGAAGGGTTCAATGAAAAAGAAGGCCCAAATAGGGGTCAAGGTCTAACCCATGAAAAAGAAGGCCAAAGAGGACATCAAAGGAAAGTGTTTCCATTGTGGTGAAAAGGGTCACTGGAAAAGAAACTGTGCAGTCTACCTTGAATCCGTAAAAAGCAAAAAAGGTATGGGTTTCCTAATTTGTTATGAATTAGAAATGTGGCAGATTCATCTGATTCTTAGATATTAAATCCAAGAGCCACTGACCATGTTTGCAATTCTTTGCAGGGGTTCCAACAAAAGAAAAGACTACCTAAAGGCTAGTTTCAAGTGAAGATAGCAGATGGATCCTATGTTTCAGCATAATCAGTGGGAATAGTTATCTTAGACTTTCCTAGTGGTCATAGGCTATATTTGGAGGATGTATATTACATCCCAATGATTGTAAGGAACATTATTTCTATTTTTGGTCTGATAAAATGTGGTTATTCCTTATATTTTGAAAGTGTTGTTTCAATATATGAGAATAAGGATTTCATTTATAATGTGATAATTAAATAGGGATTGTTATTTATAGAACCTATGACAGGCTCATTGAACCCCACATAATTAATAAAACCAAAACAATCCAATGACTCTAGCATTAATTTAAAATATCTGTGGCATTTAAGAATGGGACATATCAATTAGAAAAGACTTGACAAGTTAGTAAAGGATGGGATCCTTGCGGGCTTGGATAATGATCTATTACCCATCTTTGAATCTTGTATTAAAGGAAAAATGACCAAGGCCTCATTTCCTTCTAAAGGAAACAGATATGAATCTACATTGGACCTAATACATACTGATGTATATGGGCCCATGAACATACAAGCTAGAGGAGGTTATGAATACTTGATAACCTTTATAGATGATTACTCTAGACATGGATATTTGTATTTGATGTGTAAAAAGAGTGAGCCCTTTGAAAAGTTCAAAGAATTCAATGTTAAAGCTGAGAAGCAACTAGGCAAGCTATTAAAACAACTTCTATCAGGTGGTGAGTATTTATCTAAAAAGTTCTAATAATTTCTAATTGACAAGGGAATTGCTTCTAACTTGTCAGCTTCTCGAACACCTTAACAGAATGGTATAGTAAAGAGGAGGAGTATGACTCTATTGGAAATGTTAAGATCATTGATGTCCTACACTAGCCTTCCAAAATCATTTTGTGGATATGCCATACAAACGACATATCTTCTTAACTTTGCTCCATCCAAATCGATGCCTAAAACATCTAGGGAGTTATGGATTAGCTGAGTGCCTTCATTGCGGCATTTAAGGTCTTAAGGCTACCTAGCCTATATTCTAAGGCTTGAATCCATAAAGATGGAACCAAGTTCAGAAGTATATTTGTTTGTAGGATATCCTACGAGTACATGAGAGTACTATTTTTATAGTCCTCAAGACATAAAGATATTTGTGTCGACAAATGCAACCTTCTTAGAGGAAGAATTTATGGGAAATCATAAAGAAAGAAGTGAAGTAGTACTAAAGGAGTTAGCTATTTCATCCAAGCCAAAATTTGATTTGGATATAGCAAAACAAGATGTCAAAATGGATTCAAAAGTTGAATCGGAAGAGCAGCCTGAACATCAAGTAGTGCCCAGACATAATGGGAGGGTTGTGAGACAACTAGACAGGTATCTAGGTCTAGGAGAAGGCATAATTGCCATCTTAGACCAAGAAGAAATGGATCCCATTACATATACACAAGATATTAATGATATTAATTCAGAAAATGGCTCAAGACAATGGAATTGAAAATAGATTCCATATACACCAATGAAGTTTGGATCCTTATAGATCTACCACCAAATGTAAATGCAATAGGGTGTAAATGGATCTACAAAAGGAAAAGAGGATCTGATGGAAATGTAGAGACTTTTAAAGCTAGATTAGTAGATAAAGGCTATACTCAAAAGGAGGGTATAGACTATGAGGAGACTTTTTCTCTGCTTGCTATGCTTAAGTCCATTAGAATTGTTTTGTCCATAGCAGCCTATTTCGATTATGAAATATGGCAAATGGACGTCAAGACCACATTTCTTAATAAGAATCTTAAGCAGACCATTTATATGGCCCAACCAGGAGGATTCGTTGAGCTAGGTAATAAGCATAAGGTATTTAAATTGCAAAGGTTCATTTATGGACTTAAGTAAGCATCTAGGTCTTGGAACATTAGGTTTGATAATTCTATCAAAACCTATGGGTTCATACAAAACCTAGATGAACCTTGTGTCTATAAAAGGATACAAGAAGGCAAGGTTATTTTCTTAATTCTATATGTCATTGACATTCTACTAATTGGGAATGATGTAAAAATGTTATCTACGGTCAAAGGATGGCTAAACGAGCAATTCTTAATGAAGGATTTAGGAGAGGCTAACTATGATCTAGAGATCAAACTTATAAGAGATCGTAAGAAGAAACAGATAGCCTTGACTCAATTAACCTACATTGAGAACATGCTCAATAAGTTTGCCAGGCAGGATTCTAAGAGGGGTTCACACCTACTAGATATGGAATCAAACTTTCAAAGGAGCAAGCACCTAAGACCCAAAAAGAGGTCGAACACATGCATAACATTTCATATGCTTCGACAGCTAGAAGTTTAATGTATGCTATACTTTACACTAGACCAGATATCTGTTACGTAGTGGGACTGGTAAGTAGATTCCAGTCTAATCTAAGAATGAAACTTTGGACTACAGTTAAGTGCATACTAAAGTATCTTCGTAAGACGAAGAACTTAATGTTTATTTACTCTAGAAGTAACCTTATTCTGACAAGATATACAGATTCTGATTTCCAATCAGATGTTGATTCAAGGAAATCAACTTTTGGTTCTATATTTGTTCTAGGAGGAAGAGTCACAATCTAGAGGAGTGTCAAGCAATCTTGTGTTGCTGATTCGACTATAGAGTTTGAGTATGTTGCTACTTGTGAAGCAGTAAAAGAAATAGTTTGGCTCCGTAAGTTCTTAAATGATTTTGAGGTAGTTCCTGAGGAAAAAAAAGCCATTACACTTTATTGTGGTAATAGTAGGGTAGCGTCTAATTCTAGAGAACCTCGGAACCATAAAGTTGCCAAACACATTGAGAGAAAGTATCATCTCATAAAGAAGATAATATAACGTGATGAGGTGAATGTGGTAAAGATTCCCACAGAGTAAAACCTTGCTAATCCATTTACGAAGACACTATCTCAAAAGACTTTTGAGGGTCACCTAGGAGGGATGGGAATGAGGGATATGTCAAACTTGCTTTAAGGTAATTGAAAGATTCTTGAAGTTATGTAAATTGAGTGCCTTAGAAAGTAAGTGTATTTACATATAATTTAATCTTCTCCCAGTTACTTTTGTAATGAAAATATTTATTATTAATAAAACAAAAGAGTTTGGTTTTATTTGTATGAGCATTATATAACTAGTCTAAGATACTAAGATTCTTTTGTAAGTAGTATACATATACATGGAGATGTATAGGAAACATGTATATTATTAGAATCTAAATTAATTGATTCATAGTTGAATAATCAAGTTGGTCACTTGATTATGGATTAGACTGTAGTGTGGTAATTTATCTCCGTGTAAGTAAAGGAGTTTACTTCAAGAAAATGATGAGTTTCATATCATGATAGTAGTTAACTATCGATAATGGCACTATTAAATGAATCTGGAATCACATATTTTTTCAAAGAATAAAGTAGGTCATTACTTTAATCT
Organism: Erythroxylum havanense; assembly: GCA_024752395.1. NCBI lineage: Eukaryota > Viridiplantae > Streptophyta > Magnoliopsida > Malpighiales > Erythroxylaceae > Erythroxylum > Erythroxylum havanense. The sequence goes on from JANTNU010000004.1 coordinate 7,941,103, forward strand.
TAAAACATACACCTTAGTATTCTTTTATTGCGAACCAGAATCTTGATAAGTGGTGAACTCATATGTGTGTCATTATAATTCTTAATATGATTGGAATAGTTTTTTATAGAGTATCAATCCAGTGTTTGCATGTTAGAAATATTATTTGAAATATGTATAAGGGAATACTCACTCAAATAAAGAGTTTATAATGATATTATCACTTTTAGATGTTTTACAGAGATTGGTGATTAAACTAGCATCAGTAGTTTGATGGACTAGCTACACATCAAGTCTTAATATCAAAATGAGATCTTGTTTGTTAATCACCATATACAGTGAAGTGGGAGATCTAGAAAAAAATCCTAACAAAAGGGCAAAATGGTAATTTTATCCTTTATTGTGCAGATGGTTATAATATGGTTCATAATAAAGTTTGCAATTGGACATCCTATTTGAAACATGTGTTCTCATAATATTTAGTAATTCAAGAGTTTAACTAATTATCTTTAGTGGAATGACATTTGGTTAATAGGCTGGAATTAATTCTAATGAGATTAAATTAATTATGGGCTTATTGGAGCTTGAATTATATAAGTTCAATTAGATTCCTCACTAGGCTTCTAGGAAGGTTGTCAAGCAAAGTAAGAAATATAAATAGAGGTTACCATAAATAAGAAAGAAGAAAAGACCGAATTAGATTCGGAATAATAATACCAGAACAATTTAATTAAGAGTTAATTGAATGAGGTTTTAAGCTTATGATTAAAAGTGAGGCTTGAGGCTTACTCTAATTAAGTGTTAATTAGAAGCCCATATTGAAAATTTAATATTGGTCTAGATTTTGGTTTGATTTAAATAATTAGATTAATTAAATTAAAAAATGTTGTAAAGACAAAAAGGGAAAGTAAAAAATTGAAACTACATGATGTGGTTTTCAATTTTATGTAGCTAATTTTTGTTGCTGCACATTTAGCATTGAATTGCTAAATATAAGGTGAGTTTTTATCATGCTTCGTCATCACTAAATGGTTTAATGATGTCTTCGTTTTATGGTTTAATGATCTTATTACTAAATGGTTTAATGGTTGTCATTTAATGTTGGCATGTAGAAAAACTTGTAAACCTTTTAGCATTCTTTTGATTAAAGAAGGGAATAATGCATTTGATGTTCTCTCTCTCTTCTTTCAATTGTTAACCGAAAATGAGTGTCTTGCTTTTTGTTTCTTGTCTTTTGTCTTTTCATTTAGCCATATTAAACAAATGAGAAGGTCTTATTCTTCGGTATTAGATACCGGTTATGGTTCTCACTTATGTAATAACATGTATATGTTAATAAGGAGTGGATCATTGAAGAAAGGCAAAATGGACCTGCAAGTTAGCACTCGACCAAGAGTTGCCGCAATAGCTGTAGGAACTTATAGTTTAACTTTGCCTTTTGGCCTTATATTAGAACTTGATAATTGTTATTATGTTCTTGTTATTACAAGAAACATCATTTCTATTTCTTGTTGGATTTGAATGGATATGTGTTTATAATTAAGAATAATAGTTGTTTTTTTATAAAGATGATGTTTATTATGGATCTAGATTGCTTACAAATGGTTTGTATGAGTTAGATCTAGAAAGGACAAATCTTAACATAAATAGTAAAAAATGAAAATTAAGTAACCAAACTCCATCTTATTTATGGCATTGTAGATTAGGTCATATAAATGAAACTAGAATCACAAAATTACATAAAGAAGGATATTTGGATCCTTTTGATTATGAATCATATGAAATTTATGAATCTTGTTTATTAGGAAAGATGATTAAACTACCCCATAAGGGAAAGGGACAATGTTCTAGTGAGTTAATATAATTAATACATTCAGATGTATGTGGACTTATGTCCAAAAATGCTAGAGGTGGATACTCATATTTCATTACGCTCACATATGACCATTCTAGATATAGTTATATGTACTTGATGAAACAAAAGTCTGAATCATTTGAAAAGTTCAAAGATTTTAGACTAGAGGTAGAGAAACAATTTGGTAAAAGTATTAAGATACTTAGATTAGATCGAGATGGTGAACACTTAGACCACGAGTTTCTTGGTTACTTAAAAGAGAATAGGATTCTCTCACAATGGTCTCTTCCTACAACTCCACAACATAATGGAGTTTTAGAGAGGAGAAATCGTACACTATTAGATATGGTATATTCCATGATGATTCATGTAGTCCTTCCTATATCCATTTAGGGATGCACAATTGAAATCGCAATATATCTTCTAAATAGAGTTCCATCTAAGTCGGTTAATAAGACACCATATCAGATATGGATTGGTAGAAGACTTGGATTATGACACTTAAAGATTTGGGGATGTGAAGCGTGTTATATCTGATAAGTTTCAAGTTAGATCAGATAAATGCAAATTTGTGGGTTATTCGAAAGAAAGTTTCGGTTATTAATTCTATCATCCTATTGAGAAAAAGGTGTTAGTCTCAAGACATGTTACATTCTTAGAAAGAGAATTTATTCTCAAAGAAAGTAGTGGTAGTGAGGTTAAACTTAGAGAAGATCAAGAACCACAAATTCATGTCGACTTGGAATAAAAACCTCAAGTTGATACGTACGATGTATAACTGAGAGTTCAAAAGATATATAGTCTGCGACGAACTAGTAGGATACGTCATCCTCCCACTATATTAGATCTACATATTGAGTGCGGAAAGGATAACGTATCACTTATAGAAAATGAGCTTACTATTTTTAAAGAAACAATGTCAGACATTAATTCTTTAAAATGGCAGGAAGCCATGAAATCCAAAATGGAATCCATGCACACTAACTAAGTATAGAATTTGGTGGATGCATCTGAGTACCTATTAGGTGCAAATGGATTTTTAAGAAAAAACTAACATGGATAGAAATGTACATACGTACAAGTAAGGTTGGTGGTGAAAGGTTATAGACAAAAACAAGGAGTTGATTTTGATTAAACTTTTTCGCTAGTAGCAATGCTTAAATCCATAAGGATTTTATTAGTTATAGCAGCATACCATGATTATGATTTTTGGAAAATGGATGTCAAAATAACATTTCTCAATCGAAATTTGCAAGAGGATGTGTATATGACACAACCTAAAGGTTTTAAATCTAAAGAATTTCCTGATTAAGTATGCAATTTGCAAAGGTCCATTTGTATACTTAAGTAAGCGTCGCAAAGCTAGAACATCTGTTTTGATGAAACAATCAAAAAGTTTGATTATTTAAAAAATGCAGATGAATCTTATGTTTACAAAAAGGTAAGTGGGAGTGTAGTCATTTTCTTAGTGCTTTATGTGGATGACATATTGCTTATTAGAAATGACATTTCAATATTCCAGTCTGTTAAGATTTGGTTATCTAAGAACTTTTCCATGAATGATATGGGAGAAGCAGCTTATATATTAGGTATAAAGATCTATCGAGATAGATCAAAAAGGTTGCTTGGATTATCTTAATCTACGTACATAGATAAAGTGTTAAAGAGGTTTAGCATGGAGAATTTTAAGAGGGGATTCTTTCCCATATCACATGACATTTCTCTCTTACAGAGTATGTGTCCACAGATATAAAAGGAGAGAGATAAAATAGATTGTATTCCATATGCTTCGGCAATTGGATCAATCATGTATGCACTACTATGTACTATACTAGATGTTGCTTATACTTTGATCATAACAAGCAGATATCAAGCTAATCCAGGTGAGGGGCACTAGATGATTGTGAAAAACATCTTAAAGTATTTAAGGGCTAAAGATATTTTTTTGGTCTATGGATGAGTTGAGCTAAGAGTTCAAGGTCATTCGGGTGCCAATTTGTAGCCTGATCAAGATGATAATAGATCATAGCCAAAATATATTTTTACTCTCTATAGTGGTGCAGTTAGTTGGAAGAGTTCCAAACAACCAACCATCAAAGATTCAACAGTCGAACCAGAGTATATTTCAACGTCCAAGGCAGCAAAGGAAGCAATTTGGATCAAGAATTTCATCACTGACCTTGAGGTAATTCCTAGCATTGTTGAGCTCATAGTATTGTATTGTGACAACAATGGTGTTATTGCGCAAGCAAAGGAACCTAGGTCTCATCAACGGTCCAACCATATACTCAGGAAGTTTCACTTGATTAGGGAGATAGTGGAGCAAAAAGAAATAACATTGGAGCGAGTTCCCATTGAAGAGAATCTAGCAAATCCTCTTACTAAGCCATTGTCTCAAAAGGGATATGATCATCATATAGATGGATATGGTATTAGATTCATAGGAGATTAGCTTTAGTGCAAGTGGTAGATTGTTAGTTTGTGCCCTTACAACCAATCAATTGGATGCAAATTAATATATGACATTATTTGAATTAATGAAAGGGATTCATTTATCTTTATGTATTAATTTAATTAATATGTTGTGTTTTAATACTAAAGATAAAATCCTTCGAGTAATTACTGCGTAATTAAAATTATGATGAGATAATAATTATGATATTCAATTTACACTTAAGTGTTGTTCCTCAATGTTCCTAGTTGTAGTTTCATCAAGACTGGATATTGTTAAAACGGTAAAACTAGCACACATTATATTTCTTTCTTATGAAGAAAGTAATTGATCTCATAAATTAAAGTATAAAGATAATTGAACTAATGTGTGGGTGATTATTAGAGAATAAGTCATTGAACTGACCCGATTATGAGAATTTCAAATAAAAAATTACTTATGTATCTATGAATTATCTCATAATAATGGTTGTATAATTGATCCTCAGACTTGAGATTACTAATGTATCTAGTATGAGAATTACTATGTTTTAATGCTACTTATGAATTATCCTACGATAATTCAGTTGGTAGTAATTTGATACAGTATGAACCATAGATCGATAGTTGAGTAAGTCAATATAGGATTTGTCACTCTAAAGTAATTAAAGAGAATATTATGTTGCTCTTAATTAGTAATGATTTATAGAATTCTTTGACTAAAGTGAATTGACATTTGAAAAGGAGTTTTCAAATTTCAATTATAAATCAATTACTAATTAGTAAGAATGAACATAATTGGATGATAAGAGTAGAAACTGTATCCATACTCTGTCCAATTAGAATATTGAATGATGAAATGATTAAATTATACATTATAGCCATGCATAGACAGGTTAAGTCAATCACTTTGATATTCTTGATATTTGGGTAATTATCACATGTTGCTAAACGTCAATTATGATTTATGATTTTGAATTATTTAATTAGAGAATTAAAGATAAATTAAAAGATGTTTTAATTTATCTAATTCTAATTGTGAATTACAATTATAATTTATAATCATTGTCAATTTACCAAGAACCTAATGGGTTACACATTAAAGAGCAATTTATGAAAAAAATCAATTTAATTAAGTTGGACTTAATTATAAAGTCTGAGAAACTTTAGGAATCAAATATGAGATATTTGATTTTATTAAAATTAAATTAATTATAATTTGATTTTGATTATAATTATAATTATAATTATAATTAAAGAAATTCAATTTTAATAAAAGACTCATGCTTTTTTCTATTTTAAAGGAAGAGTTTTTTAGAAGATAACACTTTTGTCTTCTTCCTCTCAAAGCAGTTTGGGAATTACACTGTGGATACCATCAGAGACTAGACAATTGAACAGCTAGTGATTAATTAATAAGAAAAAGTTTCAAAGATTTTTCAACAAAAAGTGAACAAGATGCGATTTTTAAATTGACTTATGTTTTATTCAAGTTTAATTAATTATCAAGATCCATTCGGAATCCGTTAAACAAATTTTCTACTGCGCCCGTTATTCGATCACGGTTGGAATCCAATAGAGATGATTGTTAATCTTGGATGATATTGTTTGGATTAAGGGGGAGTCTTTGTCATGTAAATTGTGAACTCGATATTATATATTCAATTATCTTCTTTAGGGGTTGGTTCATATTTGTAGCAAACATTATCGAAAAAAGGGAAGATTGTTAAGATATATGTTATATATCTCATTATTTAGTTTTGGTATTTTTGATAATTAGATCTCCAAAATAATGTAGCTTCAAATTCACATCAAGATAAGGTAGCTAGGAGTTGCATTGGATTTGGTTGGTTAAAACTAGCTGGACTATGGTTAAGAATTATTGTTTTGAGGTAATTAAACAATAATTCTTGTTTAACTTGGATAGAAACTCAATCTTGTAAAAGATATGGATGTGCATCACGTGACTAAAGGGTGTGCTGAATGAAGAATTTTACTAGGTGAAGACTTCTTGCATGATGAGATAGTCTTGCTCTTGTCTGTGCCTACTGCTGAGTACTGTTTTTTTTTCCTTTTATTATTTACCATAAGGTGTGTGAGTGGCCAACTTCCAATTGAGTTCTTCATGCAACCCAAGTCATTATTCTTGAATGGGGTCATCTCATTTTGACTACAATGATATGTGGTAAGCGACAGAGTTGATTTATAATGGGTAGCATGTTTCTCCTTTTGGTCTTTTTATCATTGATCGGCAAATTGAGTGTAACTGATTTCAATTGGAGTTTCATGAAATATGGGCAACAGATTAAGGCTATTCAATTGGTGAATAATTTTCAGATCTGTCTTAAAAGGAGTTAAACTATAGGGAAGTTGTTTCTTTATATCTCACGTGTTTTCGATCTTGTACTCATTTTTTTCAATCACTTGAATTGTTCATTTATTGTCTTTTTTGATAAAAATTGTTAAGAAAATTTTTTATTAAGATCAACATGAGTTGGTCGTGTTATTAGGCGTGAAATACTTTCACAGACTTTGAGGATGAGGGATAGTAACAAGGATTGGGTGTGTTTGCTCTATAAGATCTTGTATAAAAACTATTGTTGTTTTTTTTATGTGAAAGTATTAAACTGAGTAAAAGCTTCGCAGCTGTAAACAAAGTATAACGAATTGTGTTAACAAATTTTGGAGTTAATATATATTTGTATATTTAATATTCTATTTTAATTGTGTTAGATTTGCGAAACTATACCCCTTCAAAAAAAAAAAAGATTTGCGAAACTATACCCCTTCAAAAAAATTTCAAGTGAAACAGAGGATTTGTCACTCTTGAAGCCAAGATGCTAATGGACCCCCGTGACAATATTTCGCAGCAAAGTCAATCAAATCTGTAGGAAATCTATCAAACCAGTAGATGTAATCGAAATTTCCAAATCAATGTTTTGGTTTCAGCGAGTCATGGAAGTCGGTGCTCGATTGACTCCATCGAAAATTAATAATTTAGAAACTGGAACGCACATTAAATGTAACATCGCCACCCTGTTTGAGGACCTCATTTTCAAAGTTCCACGTCCTAGGAAGTAATACTATAAAATTTTTAAACTTTGAATTCGATGTCACTTCACACGGAAAAAGACACTGATTTGAGACTTTGACCTGAAAGATAATTAAACTATGCTTCTTTTTATTGAGTGCAAAGAACGTGTTACTGCCAGTGTTCGACATTTTTCTATACCTAACTTTATATTGTTCCTCGTCCAACCCGATAGAGGGAAGGAAAGGCCTAGCGGTGGACTTCAAGTTGTGAGAGTTGCCTTAAATTTAAGGACAAGTTGAGGTACACTACACTGACTCTTGAAAGCTTACAAATTTTTGTTTTACATAGGAAGCTTCATTGCTTTTGCAGCACATACACCTTCCCTCATTAAACTGCCAAGGTTTTTCCTTCTGAATTAGGAGGTATGACTAGTCCACGTCCTGCCAAAATTTTCCCAAGCTTATTTTAAATAATTATGAAAACAAATCTTGTGTTTGTGTATTGAAAAGACAAATATATTTACGTACATGCATTTGCACAGATTAATATTGAAAATTGACAATTATGTAATTATTTTTCGTATTTCCTTTTACTTATTAGATTACCTTTTTAAAGCTACTGATTTTGGATTTTGGGCAAACAAAACTAGAGGATTCATTATTAATCAGAAAAAGTAATGTTATGATGGTTAATAACAACTATGTCCACGGGGTTGGTGGAAAAGAATGCATTAACTAATAATTCGTTACTAAACCACTTAAAATTTTTAATCATTAGTTTTATTAACGATGTTACTCTAACATTTTATCATAATGATAACATTTTATCATAAGTTATCATTAACATTATTTTAGGCATAAGAATCAAATTTGTCTATAAAAAAAATCCAAGGGTCAACTTGTGATTTAGTTTATTCAGCTTTGACCATGCTGATGCAAAAACTAAAGTTGGTATTGATGCATATAGACTGGGAACAAGTTCCGAATTCCTACAGTCATACGGCTTGTTGTCTTATTATCAAATGCCAAAGGTCCAAAGCGGTATACATCCAACTTTAATTTAGCTTGTCTTCTCGTTTCCATTATTAAATTCTGCCAATTTAGGAAGTAAGATTCACGTCAATGACCAACTTTGTACTGTCGAATACTCAACTTAGTTTCAAACTTTCATTCTCGAGTGGCCCCTCATAAAGCTGGCAATTGTAATCTCTAAACCTACCACGCCTTTCCTCTAAAGTAGCCGGACTGATTCCACCTTATCCTATTTGCTAAATATCTGTGACACTTCTAGACTAGATTTCTCCGGCCCGCAGTTAACTTGCTGGTTAGGACTAACCAGACAGGCACGAACTTGGGGAGCCGTTTGCTTAAAATGTTTCTGCCTAATGGTTGGCTGCCGTAGAATCATTCCATGGTCGACAGTAAGTGTTCTTGCTAGTGAATAAAAGGGTCTAACATTCAAAGTAGGATTAACGCGTTTTGCAGAGAATTTCCTGCATTGACTTCGCAAAAAGACAACGTCTGATATTAGTTTACGTACGTATGGCAACCAAGTGGCAAGCACCAGGATAAGTATCACAAAAATGAATTACATATTCTTCGTTTGTCTCTATAAATGCAACCAAACCACTAATACAAATTGAACAAGTTAACTAGCTTCATTTTGTTCATCAAGAAATCGTAATGGCTACTAAGCTCTTCTTTCTGACAACGATCCCCTTTTTACTTTTCCTTCCCTTCTTTACCACACCATGCTTGGGAGATGTTCCCTCAAGTCCAACCACTCCTGTATCTCCAGGAACCCTCTGCAGGTCAGTGCCAGACCCTTCCTATTGCAAATCTGTCCTCCCCACTCAAGCTGGCAATGTCTATGACTATGGTCGGTTTTCAGTCCGCAAGTCTGCGTCCCAATCACGTAAGTTCCTCAATCTAGTCGAAAAGTATCTGAGTCTCCAATCCACTTTGTCTGTTGGAGCTGTCAGAGCCCTTGAAGATTGTCAGCAGCTAGCCAATTTAAACATTGATTTCCTGTTAAGCACCGCCCAAACAGTCAATGCTACTAATTCAACTCTGACTACCTTCAAAGCGGATGATGTGCAAACCTTGCTTAGCGCCATTATAACCAACCAGCAAACTTGTCTAGATGGCCTACAAACTACTGCTTCTGCTTGGGGAGTAAAGAAGGGCCTTTCAGTCCCTTTGTCTAATGACACAAAACTTTACAGTGTTTGTCTGGCTTTATTTACCAAAGCTTGGGTTCCCAAGAGAAACAGAAGAAGAGCAATGGAGCTTACAAGCGAGCAGCGTATATTTAGAGATGGAAAGTTGCCTCTACGTATGTCTAGCCGGGCACGTACAATCTACGAGTCCGTGAACAGGTCAAGAAGACTACTACAGACAACGACAGGCGGCAATAATTCGATATTGGTTAGTGATATGGTTACTGTGAGTGGGGAAAAAGGTGATGGGAATTTCACGAATATCAATGACGCAATTGCTGCTGCTCCAAATAACACAGACGGTAGTAATGGCTACTTCTTGATCTATATCCCTGCTGGTACTTATAATGAGTACGTGTCAATTCCAAAGAACAAAAAATTCTTGATGATGGTTGGAGACGGAATTAATAAGACAATAATCACAGGGAATCGTAGTGTCGCTGACAATTGGACTACCTTCAACTCTGCAACTTTTGGTAAGTTCTGTAAATTCACATCTCATCTCAAATAATATCACATCTACAAGACAGCAATACAGCTACAAGCCATTATTTTCCAAAATATTTTTCTGATATAAACCATTCATCAATATTGCAGCTGTGGTGGCACCAAACTTTGTTGCAGTAAATATCACCTTTCGTAACACGGCTGGGGCGATCAAGCATCAAGCTGTTGCAGTCAGAAATGGAGCTGATTTGTCCACGTTTTACCGTTGCAGCTTCGAAGGTTACCAAGATACTCTATATGCACATTCACTTAGACAATTTTATCGAGAATGTGATATATATGGTACCGTTGATTTTATATTCGGAAATGCGGCTGCTGTTTTCCAAAACTGCAACTTATATCCTCGTCAGCCTATGAATGGGCAGTTCAACGCTATCACTGCACAAGGTAGAACTGACCCGAATCAAAATACGGGTACATCTGTACAAAACTGTACAATTAAAGCTGCCCAGGATTTGGCTACAAGCAATTATACGGTTGAGACCTATCTTGGAAGGCCATGGAAAAACTATTCCAGAACAGTTTACATGCAAACGTTCATGGATAAGTCGATAGATCCAGCTGGATGGAAAGAATGGGATCGTGATTTTGCATTGACTACGTTATACTATGCAGAGTATAATAACAGAGGAGCAGGGTCAAATACTGCCAACAGGGTGACATGGCCTGGTTACCGAATAATGAATGCAACTGAGGCAGCAAATTTTACCGTGTCTAACTTCATAGTTGGGGATTCTTGGATTCCACAAACACTAATACCGTATTCCAGTGGATTGATTTGATTAGTGCATGACTCTTAGGATTAGATTCTTGTT
>JANTNU010000004.1:8022083-8038121 GCA_024752395.1 Erythroxylum havanense
TTATTAGTAATAATTTATTAGTAATTAAAATTAAAATATTTTATTTTTAAGTTTTATTTAATTTATAATTATTATTATTAATAAAATATTTATTATTATTTTAAAAAGTTTGAAAAAAAAGGAGGGAATGAGAGGGAGGGAAGAGATTTTGGAAATTTTTAAAATTTTGTAAAAAAACTCCCCAATTTTTTAAAATTTTCGGTAGCGACCGGTATTTGATCGGTATTTTGAATACTGGCCAGTACTGATCGGTTTTTAAATCCGGTATCAAAATTTAAAATCCGGTATTAGATTTGGGCTAGAACAGTACGTACCGGTCGATACTGACCAGTACGGTACGATACAAAATTCTATACATTGCTTTCTAATGCCTAATAAAGGAGCGATAGTAAGCTGACTGATCTTTGTTTTATTATTGTGTAGGTTCAAGATAAGGTAGTTGGGCATCCAAATCATTGGAAATATTCTTTGATTATTTACTTGCTGAAGCCTTGGATGTGTCCAACCACCCTAAAGTTTAGGGTCATATGAGAATTGAAGTAATTTTTTTTTTGTTTCTTCTTTATGATCTTGGAAAAATCTTTTAATTTAAACTTCCTTATGGTATCTCATATGATTTGAGAATTTCTGGCCATACTTACACATTTTACATTTATTGTTTTTTAGTTATTTCTTTGCTCTAGAAAGAAAGGTTCAATTTGGGAAAGAGCTTGAGTTGCTAGACTCCCCCGGAATGCTTTGATTGCATATAAGTGATCAAACCTTTGCTAAATAACTAGCTATTTATGATAAAATTGGAGAAAGAAATGATAATGTCATTGACGTGCTACAATTCTCATATAAGTGCTAAGTAGACTTCCAACAGCGGATTTGCATATTCATCATTCTGTAGATCATTGCGTGTGATTAACTGACTGAAATATGACTCTGTGTCTTGTCAGGTGTAAAAGCTCTTCAGAGTTTGTACAAGATTGACGTGGATGGCCACTGTAGTCCAATGTTTGTCCTAATGTATTTTTCCATTATGTCTTTTATTTTTTACCTATAATATCTTTTTGTCTTCTTGGGAACGAGTTAATATACTAAACTATCTGTGTAAGCTCAATCAAAAAATTCATGCTTGGTTTCGGGGTAGGAAAAGGGAGATTTGTCTCCTCAAATTTTCCTCTTAACCTCTTTTTACCTTCATCCTAATCAAACCTTTGCAACTTTTGATTTTTCTATTCAGTATGAGCTTCAATTCTATCCCATTATCCTCTAGCAATACGACTTGGATTTTCTATATCTTTTCTTGGGATTTATGAGGTTGACCATTTCATTTCATAGCATTCCCAGTTTAAGTTGGTCGTAATTTCTTAAATGCGCGCTGATTCATCCATAAGCTTGAAGTTCGATTATTTATGGGGCATAGTCATCAAGGAGCTTTATCACATCTTATCTGATCTTTGAAAAGGAAAGTTTGGTTGAGTAGCATTGGCTCCCAGACAGCTTTCATTTGAGATTTTGGATTTTGAAGATATTCTTACATGACTCATTCAGAGTGCTGAAAGTCATCAAGAACTCAATTCAGTCTTCATGGACTTTAAGGTGCTGTAGGGCAAGAGCAAGAATGCCTTAAATCGAAATTTGATTAATCAAATTTGCTTTCTCCTTGGAACTTGCAACGCATATGATAATGCTTGTGATTTATGTATGCTGTTTGTAGTACTTCACTTCTATATTGTGTACTATCTGGATGTAATGGTGTCTACTCAATTAGAACAACACTTACCTTTTTAACTTTATTACTAATATTGAAAATCTTACACATTCTATGTTTGATTATCTGAAATATTGCATATATCTATACAGCATTACTATCATTATTACTAGTGGTAGAAAGACTTCACACTATCTAAGACGCACAAATATCTAGTAATAAAGATGCAGCTCTAAGTGACTTTGAGTCCACATTCCCTTCTTTCTCTGGAAATATGATCTTAAAATGTTGGAGCAGAGGTTTTTCAAAATTTTCAAAACAAAATATAACTGTCAGGAAAAATAATAGGAAAGAAATAACAGGGCATAATTGAATAAACTGAAGGAATTCGGGATTTGAAAGATCTTCCGTACATACTTCTCCCATGAAGAGGAAAACTGCGAGCTGTAAAGTGGAACAGCCATGAACACTAACCAGAGAACTAAATTCAGATAATATGTTACAACCTTTACCGAGTATTGGCATGTCTGAAAATCTAACTAGTACACACCTTCTGCTAACTGAAAGAGCCTACATCTAAAATCAACACAAGAATTTCTAAGTGCCAAAAGATGAGTTGATTCTCTATCATCATCTGGCGACAGTTGGAGCACAAGCGGAGGAATCATCATTGTTTGACCAACTTTCCTTAATTCTACAAGCCTTAATTAACCTTTCAACATGAAGTCCTTCGGGGGCTTCCTTTTCCAGCTGATAACAGTATGTTCCAAATGTGTTGACATCTACTTGAAGTCTGAAATCTATAGTGAACAAAAACTTCATTTCCAACCTGTTTAACTCGGCTGTGCTTATACCTCCCACTTTGGCATAGTAGGCATTATTAAAGAACCTGCCACAAATTGAGTTTCTGATCAATAAAACCATGCAACCAAAAGATACAAGCATAGAACAACTCGAACTTTTCTTTTGGTACAATAGAGATGCAGAGTAACTTGTTGGGTGAATTTTAAGTAACTTGTTTTGTGAATTTTACTTAGGCATAAAGCTTTTCAGAGCACAATTTTGCATCTTTATGTTTTCTCCTTTTTTCAGTCTGTCCACAGGGAGTTTGCTACTTACGCATCATCATTGAATTTTGCTGCTAACATTACACTAGTAATCAGAAGCCGGTGAACATTAAGACCAGTGAGATGAACACTGGTCTCTTGTAGAAATCTATCCATATAGACGTGTGCAATAACAAAGCAAGCAGGACTGCAGTAAGAGTACTTGAAGATGCGATCAATATACTGCCATATACTTATTGTAGGAGCTCTTAAACCATGGAAGACTGTAACATCTTTAATCTGGGTCGTCTGCAGTAGCTTCTCATTTTTCTGAACAGCTTTCTCAAGAAGAGATGAAAGAAGGCTTAACACCCGCGGATTCCCTGAAGACCCTTTCTTGGATTCCTTAAGTCCCAACTTTTGGAATATTTCTGGATCTTCAGGACCAACATAAAAGGGAAGGGTTCCCATGTCCAAGCTGCAGTTGCAAAAACTTTTTATCATCATGAAGCACTAAATGAGTAATATCTAAAGCAAAAATCTGAAAAATTGGATATCATAGGCATTGAATGCGTTGTTAATCCAAATAAGAACCTTAAGATTTAGTCAGAACTGAGAACACCGGGTCTTAGTCCCTTGACGAAAACCATTTGTAACAGTAGGTGGAATTCGATTAAGGAAATAAATACTTGCTACATAATGATAATCCTTCCATTGCAATTCTATCGCTAAATTTTCCCAAATAGTTTGACATAGTAGTCGTAGCATAAGAAATAAAAGGTAAGAGAGAGAGAAAGACATAAGGTTTCCGCCCTTGACCAAGCAACATGGAATGAATTTCAGATTTATCGGCAAGTTCACAAAATCCGAAGACAGGGAAAAAAATGAACCAAGACGAAGCAGGAGTCATTGTTTTAGTGTTTTTCCTCGGAGATCTCTTGAATCAAACTTAACGGTGATAAAGTTCCAGCAAATTTTTGCACACTATCAACATAGTTATACAGCACAACACGATGCAATTCCAAGAGCTGGCAATGGCACAACAAGAGCTCCTGGTTACCACTGCTTATGAAAAGGGCTGCATGCCGCTATGCCTCGTGAATGAAACTGAAAAAAAAAAACCAATAGGTATCTGCCTTCATCTAAGATGCGGAAATCTAGTTGAATACTTGAAGCATCAACAGCTAATTCCCACAACTGCTTCAATAAGCAAAACCCAAAGAAAGTTGAGAACGTTACATCGAAAACTCTAACTAAAGTAGCTAATCAGAGTGAGTCAGAGGAGAAAACATAAGATCCAACGCAGAAACGCCACAACAATAAAGAAACGACAACAAATCAGAAGTCTAAGAAACTTACGCAACTGTTAAAATACTTGGTCTCTCACGAGGCCTGGTTTGCCACAGAAAACTCAGGCGGGAAAGGAACATAAACGGAATTCCGGAAAAGAAGGAAGGAAAGAAGGCCTAGAGCTTAAGCAGATGCAGATTTGCCGCCTCTCTCTTGTCTCTGCCATGTCTCGTCCTTCCTGTACACCATTGCAGAGAAAAAGAGAGAGCTTCTATTTCAGGTTAAAACTACATTCCTGGGTGAGTTCGTCTCTGCTTTTGCTTTTGTCTCTCTCTTCCTTTCACATGGAAAGCAGAGAAGGAAGTTTGTGGGTAAAAAGTTACAGTAGGAAGGAAAAGACAGTCACCAACCCACCGACCGCCACCGCTGATAAGTAGTAAGTAATGCATCAGCTCTCATATTTCTTGCAAAGTAATAATACAATTATTTTATTTGATGATGTTCAAATTGCAGAGTTTTGTAATGCAAACAATTACCCACATTAAAACTCTTATTCGAAGAATTATTAAGCATTAAAAAATTAATTATGTACTTTTAGAAAAATAGATTTGGATTGAAATTATTATCAAATTGGTGTTGTCTTTTCTGGATTTGTTAAGAGAATTACTCCGCAAGATAGGCCACCGTCAGTGGCAGTGCGCTCCCACATGCTTCTTGTTCACTCACAAATCACAATAACAATTACCCGGACCCACATGAAAGACATACATGTTGGGTAGGAGGAGATTTTTCGTATTGAAAACTTTGTTATCTTATTTTACTAAAATTTTCTTTTAAATTTGTGCTCATTTTTAGATCTCTTTTAATTCTGTTTTTATAATATATGTTACTATTTTTAAAAAAAAATATATTCAACTTCAAACTACTTACGTATATCATAGGTATGATATTGCAAATTGAGACTGTCCAGTTAAAGATGGGAACATAGAAATGGTTAGAGTCATTGATATGTTATCATTTTATGGGTCTCAGTTTTCATTATCACATACATTTGTGTGGCCAAATTATGGAGATATATAAGTATGTTCTTCTCACCTAATGAAAATAATGGAGACATTGTGCTGTTCTGATGTGGACCATATAACTTCCAAATTTACAACAACTTGTGGTCCAACGCATACACCAAACAACAGCATCCAATGACCTTCCAGATGGATTCTAACCAATTTTAATTCCACATTTCTAACTTTCAGCTTTTGTTAATAGCGTAAAAAAGCTTTGGAGAACTCTTCCTCTGCCACTTGAGCCACTCCTTTGGGCTACCGCATAACTTTTTTCTTTTCTTTAAGCTTACAAGGTATTTTAAGAGGGTCTTAATTTATAAGAAGACGTCTTTAAACTATCCACTCTCAGATTAATCCCCATTCGCACTGGGTCAATCCGCAAGGAGTAAAGTACTGACCAAACAGATTTTTTCATTCTCAGAACTCAAACTCGAGACCTCTAATTAAAAAATAAAAATGCTGAACTACTCAAATTAACCTATTTAATTTTTTTTCTAAAAGTTCAGATTGACTTGTATTTGTAGCTTTCCTTGTCAGTGACTGAGAATACGTTAGCCACTTACAGCTAGGATTAGGGATGTTACGGAGAGTTGACATTACTTGAAATCTAATTATGGGGGATGATACTATACAATACTATATGATTAATCAATACACCGCCGTCTGAGATGCCAAGTGGGTACTGGAGCGTGCTAAACCAAAATGAAATAAGAAGTAAAATAATTGGTTAATAATTTAATCCTTCCACCTCCACAGTTCCTATACAGAACAAATTATAGTGGGAAAGTGTCGGTCCAGCGGAAACTCTGACCCAAAAGAAAATAATTTAATACATTCTTTGATGGACGTCCGATGTTTAAATGGTAGTTCTTTAAGTGTATGTCACTCTACAAATATTAAGTTATTTTTTATACTTAATATATAAATAATTACAACAATTTTGTCAATCGTCTGTAACTGAGTTTTTATTTGACGAATACAAGCTGTTTTCAATTTATTGCATTAGAGTGATGATACTATTCATTAATATTTTAGGTTTTGTTTCATACTTAAGATTTTTTTTTTCTTAATTGAGTTGACGGCGATTGATAATTTGAGAGTTTCAAGTTCCCAAATCAAAGGAAAAGCTATATTGAATAACGATGGAAATTCAATTGTTCAGTAACAACTTTGATAACTACACTATCGAATAAGACTAATTATCTCTTATGGAGTCATCCATGGGAACTACTTTAAGAACGAAGGTGAAGCTGGTCACATTAGTGGCATATGCAAAAGGCCTAAGTGAAGATTCATCAAGAGTATGGTTCAATTAAAATAGTATATCACAATGGTTCAATTAAAATAGTATATCACAATGGAAATGTGAGATTAAATTAGAAGTTGAATCTAATAAATTTCTTGCATGTACCATCTTTTTTCTCTATGTTAAGTATAACTCATAATTATAACACTCCTAAAGTTTATTTTTTCTATATTTCATATTCTATAAGACATAATGACTGATTAAGTACTTGTAGTGAGAATGGTAACAAGGAGACCTTACATAATTGGTGAAAGTTCTTTTAATCCATAAACCCTATAGCTTAACACGTTCAAAATACTATCAAATCCTTTAAGAAAATTTACCAATAAGATAAATTAGTGTTGTAATATAAATGCCCATATTTTATAGCAAGCTATCAACTTCCAACCCTTGCCATCATCACTTCCAACCTTTGGCCACAACAACATTTACCCATTACATGAATCCACCCCTACCTAACAACTCAATAGATCTGAACCTAGCGAAAAACCCTACCTCCCCTCCTAACCTGGACCCAGCAGATTTCCTTCTTTCCAGCCTAACCCATCCCACATAACTCAACCAATACCTGAAACAACAAACAATAACCAAAATCAAAACCAAAACCAAAACACACAAAAAACCCTAATTGACAAACTTGGACACAGGTTGTAGGGCACCAAAATGCTCTTATCAAACTAAAATACAATCCTCCTTCAAAAAACAAAAAGAATGAAGTGATATTTCCCCCAATTGAAGTCTTAAAAGCAGGGGTTGTAAAATGGGATGTAATAGTCATAAGTTATTTTATGGATAAAAAATTTCCTTTCCCTATTATGAAGGTATGGGAATTTGAGAATTGGAGACAACATGGTCTCACAGAAGTGTTAGTGAATGAAGAAGACATCTTTTTCTTCATATTTCCCAACAAGGAGGTTGCTTCGTAGGTAATTGAGTCTGGACCATGACACATGTACAACAAACCTATATTCTTGCAAAACTGGAAGCCTGGTTTAGTTTTGGATGAAGTTCGAACTTCTGACATACCTATTTAGATATGTACTCATGCAGTACTACTTGAGTATTGGACCATTGAAGGGTTAAGTTATCTAGCTAGTTCTATGGACAAACTTATCTATCTAGACCAGGCTTCAACAGAAATTAGAAGAATCAATTTTGTAAGGGTGTGTGTTCTTATGGAGGCAATGAGGGATCTTCCTGCAGAAATACCTATTATGACACTTAATGAAGACATGGAATTAGTAGAGGATGTTGTGAAGGTTTCATATACCTAGAAGCCAAAGACACAAGTTAAAAAGGTTTGGAAACCCACGGGGAGAACTTTCAAAATTGGGGATTTTGAAGAATTGACTATAGATTTGGCACAGGAAAAAGTGGAAACAAATCCTACTGAGAAGGATATAGGAGAAAGAACAATACGCTAGAGTTAGACACAAACAACAGTTCTATTCAGGAAAATGTTGAGTAGAATAAGGATTGCATTAAAAGAAAAGAGAGAGTCCAATATATAGGAGATAACATGTCCTGCAATGTAGGCAGTACTGAGGAAATGAGCTCAGAGAATAATAAAGAAGAATTTGTGATGTCTAACAGGAAGAAGTCTAGAAAGAAGAAGACAAAAATTCTTCTTTTGATTGGAAGCATGATTATAGCAGCATGGAATGTCAGGGGTCTTAATTCCCGTGCAAAACATCTTGATATCAAGAAATTATTTAGGATTTCAATTTGGATATTTTTCGACTTTGGAAATAAGGATTAGGAAGGATAAAGGTTGCATTCTCAAAATTTTGCCTATTAAATAGGGGATGATTTATAATTTTGTTCCCTACTAAAAGAGGAGGATCTTAATCCTTTTCATCAAGACAAGGTAGGAGTTACGGAGGTTGAAAATAATGAATAGTATATACATACAAAAGTAAGATGCTGGATGACTAGGAAGGAATGCATGGTGACATTTGTCTATGGCTTCAACCACATGTTCTAGAGCAAAGAGCAATGGAGAAAATTAAGAGCTATAACATGTAACCAAAACCCTTGGATGTTATTTAGAGACTTCAATACAATTCTTAACTCGGAGGAAGCAGAAGCTAACATTAGTAGTAGAAACTATAATAATGATTTCAAGGGATGTGTTCATAGCATTGATGTTCAAGATCTCCCACAAGGTGGTAACTTCTTTACTTAGACTAATAAACAGAAGAATCAATAGCTAATAAGAAAGAAGTTGGATAGGTCTATGGCTAATATGGAATGGTTTCAGAAATAAACATATTCATATGCTTCATACCCTAACCCTAAATGCTCATATCACACCCCAATTGTTAATTCATACAACAAACATACAGGAGGGAGAAAATCCTTATTCAGGTTGAATAAATTTTCAATAGGTATGGCTGGATTTGAAGAGGCTAAAAGGGGTAACAAAAAAGTGAGGGAACCAAACAATACATATGTGCAAGGAAGACAAAAGTGATAAAGGAAGAAACTTAAATGTCTATTTAAGGGGAAAATAGTAAATGAAAAGCAAACTTCACTAAGCGCTAAACAGGAACTAGAGAGGGTTCAAACTGAACTTTATAAGGATCTTACAAATTAAACACTACAAGAGTAGGTAGAGGCAAGTTATGTCCAAATATTCCTAATACCTCTCTATAGAACATTCAATTATGGAGCAAAGAGTCACGTAAGAGTGATTAACTAATGGTGATAAAAACATAACCTACTTTCATAGGAAGATTATCTCAAGGCGAGCTTCTAATAAGATCATTGTTTTAAATACAGACAGGAGGATCATAAATAATATGTCAAAAATAAAAAAAAAGAGGTGAAAATTTTCTTTTTAGGAGTGTTGGGCACCCTTTCTAAGGAAAATTCACGTTACGTTTCATAAGGAAAGTACTTTAAGATTAGCTCACAGAAGAGGAAAGCAATTTACTATCCAAACCAATTATTAGGGAGGAGGTTGAGACAACATTAAAGGGGATGAAACCTGATCAGGCTCTGGGTTTAGATGATATGACTCCATTTTTTTTATTAACAAACCTGGAAAGTGATAGGGAAGATGGTGTATGAGGCATTTGAGGAAATTTTCAAAAGTGGCAATTATTGTCAGAGATCAATAGAACTTGACTTTGTCTAATTAATATTATGAATATTGTACTAGCCTCGATACTAGATTAGATTCTGAGATGGTACTATATTGATATTGATCAATATCGAGTATCGTTTTAGGCAAATTTTTTAAATTTGTAAAATAGTCCTTGAATTTTTTCAAAATTACAAAATATTCCATTAGTATATTGTACTATATACTTTATAATTTGACATCAACCCTATCTCCAAAAATCATAATAATAAAAATTTAAAATAAACAACAATTTATTTATTTTTATTAACATTAATTTTCAAATATTTCACATATAAATAATAACCATAATTAATTTTAAAAAGCTCATTTAATCATCATACAAATATAAAATTAAGAACAATACAAAGTATTTAAAAAATTACAATTTCATCTTATAATAAATAATAATTACAACATCAAATAAAAAACAATAAATATCCTTATCTCCTTAACTATTATAATTTACAATAAGAGTTCATAATAAGGAAATTACCAAGTAAAAGTGAAACCTGGAATAAAAACATTTATGATTATATTGCATATATAGAATTTAACATATACATCAAATATATGTAAAATTAAAAGAACATGAGAAACAAAAACCTAGAATTCATTTAATCGTCTATAGGAGGATACCCGCTATAACTACACTGACCTCAATTCTCATTTGGTATAAAATCCTCATAATTGATAGGAACCTCATTATCATTCAAATTCATTGCACCAAATGATATGTCAATGCCTTCTCATTCAAGATTATCTTCCAAGTTACTCACATCTATCAAACCTAGCTTCTTAGAAACCTAATTCGCCAAAAGATTGATATTATCAATGCATATTGCATCAACTGAACTACTTGTTATATTAAAAGTCATAGTAAACAATACAATTTAATTATTAATAGTATATAAGAAATTATTTCTAAGTTAATAATGATGATAACGTACCTTTCCTAAAAGTTTAAATTATAATGAATGAAGACCAAGTCATTTAATCTCTTACGCTCCAATTTATTCCTTTTCTTGGAATGTATAAATTCAAATGTGTTTCAGTTCCTGTCACGTCCTATTGCACTTACATATTACTTAGAATTTGAATTGCAAACCTTTGCAATTCTAGAGTATTAGTTCGAAATTGTTCATACTAAGAAACTATAAGTCGTAAGACGATAAAAGTAGAGTTATAAAAAATAAAGTGATAATTAATTTTCTAATAAGTAGCAAAAGTAAAAAAATATATACCTGGATTATGTTTTTCTCTTTGTTGAATAGCAATTGACATCCTAATATCCCTAGAAGATTGTTTATAAAGCTTTATTTGTGAGCTAAGGAGATCTTGAATCATCTCTTAGGCAACAATTTTTGTAATAGTTTATAACATTCTCTTTTTAACTTCAGCTTTCTTTGTAAAACTTAGTATAAAATAGACATTAGGATTCAAAACTGCCCTAAATACAAACAACAGAGAGTAAAGTTGCCTTTCCCATATGCCATTGATGGCTGCAAGATAAGGTGTGTACAAAGAACACTTAATTTTCAGATTGGCCTTGATTGCTTCTTTCACCCTCTCTATGGCATACAAAAAAGACTCATTATTACCTTTTCATCATTATCAACCAAACAAAACACCCTCACTAAAGGCTTACAAAATCATACGACAAATTGAAATTGGGATCAAAATTCAGTATCTTCAAGTATAATTATGGAAACCTTAAATCCAACATTAGACCAAGTATTCAAAGATGTAAACCACTTATCACTTGTTCAACTCTTTTTTCATCATAATAAAATACTGAAGTGATAAGAAATTTGTTGCAAATCTTGTAACAGTAGGATGACATAAATTCCCACCATTGGTAAAATCCTCTCTCGTTAAATTCAGGACCCATACACAATTATAGATAAACTTAGTAACCTTTTTGGCTTTTTGCACAGTCTCATCAATAATAGAAAAATACCTAGCATCCCCTATATTTTCCATCATTAAGTCAATGCAATGTGCAGCACAAGAATTCCAACAAAAAAAAAGAATTGCACTTGCTTTGTAACCTTCTTTTGGTCACTTTATAAACAAAATCATTGTAATAATGAATTGAACAATATTTTCTATCCTTATTTCATTCGCAACTTCATTGAATATTTCAAATAAAATATCAATATTCCTAACAAGAACAGATGCATCAATAGACTTCAAAAACATTAAGCCCTTTGTAGAATAAACTAAAAAATTAATAATAAGCCCATGTTTCCTATTTGTCCAATCATCACATATGATTGAACACCCATAAGAAGCCCAATCCATTCTTATTTGTTTCAAATAACTTTTAATTTCATAAACTGAGCAACTCAAAAGTTTATCTCTATAGTTATCAATAGAAGGAGCTTTGTATCCCAGATAGTAAGAGACTATAGCATCCACTATAGACTGATAATAATAAGATTGGAAAACATTGAATGTTACACCTGAATCATACTACCATCTAGTCATTGTCATATCTATATTGTGAATCGATTTTCTTGATTGTCATAACTATATTGTGAGTCGGGGCCCAACAACTTATGTAATGTCAGATATAATATATTGAAGCTGAACCATTAACTTAACCTGTTTCAAGTTAGGAAATTGATGAAGTGTTGAAAGTCTTAAACCCCTACAAAACCCCTGGTCTGAATGGCTTCAATTCACTTTTCTACAACAAGGCTTGATATTGGGACCCGATCCGAGAACCGTATCCCAACTGAAAAACGGAAACACAGTGGAGGATGAAAAAGGAGGCGGGACGAATCAAAAACGAAACAAACGATGACAGAACACGAAGCTAATCAGAATTCGAAGCAATCGTAAGCGCAATTATCGAATCAAAGTGAGTCAAGAACAAAACGAATAACATAGGCAAATTAGGTACGAATCAAAAGCGGAGAACAAACGAAAATGGATCCGACATCCGATAACATACATTTTAACAAATGAACGCGTTGGAAATCCTAAGCTAAAACGATCCGAAATCCAGTATAATTTTTTTCTTTTTCTTTTCTTTTTCATTCTTTCTTATACCAATCACATCCATATAATTTCCCATAGGAAATTCATTCTTAAATCTAAAACTCAACAATCATACATAATCTTATATATATCCATACAAATCTCAAATTACATTTTTATCTCAAATTTTATCAAAAATTTGGCAGCATGATGGCTGCATTTATTCTAACCCAAACCTGCAAAGTATCAAAATCACACTTCTATAATCCCCAATTTAATCACAAAATCAATCAAAATCCACCGGACCCTCCGTCCGGGATTTCAGCATAAACAAATGCAATCTTAGTTCTAAAACACTTTCCTATTCTAATTCCATCTACTAGTCTCATGATTCAATTTCATTTCCAGAATCAATCATAAATGTATATTAAAAACTCATACACAATTTCATATACAAATTCCAAAACCATTCACAATACTCAACTTTATACGCAAGTACACTTTTCCAAACTTATCTTAAGCCATATACATATCCATACTAAAATCCAAATTACTCAAAATCTAACTTATACAAATTACAAAAACATATAAATATCGAAACTGACGTCTTGACCATCTTTCATCCGATCTCCTGCTCGAATACCTGGAGATGGGGATGAAAGGGGGATGAGCTCGACGGCTCAGTGGATAACACATTTATAAATTGAAAAATAAGCAGAAATCATTTTTCATTAACATTTTGCCAAAAGGCTTATTTTTCACACTTTGCAACATTTCAAATAGTTTCCTCAAACCTTTCAATTTTTCAAACTTTTCATAATAATTTCTATAATTCATAGCTGAAAACTCATTTTCTCAAATTGTCATAAGTTATAAACAGTCTCAAAATCATGAATGAAATCACATAGAAATACAAATCAAATACACAAAACATATCAAATGGTTTAGGTCGGTCCAAATACGGAACGTACTGCACATTCCCGCATAGCGGTCCTGTGCAGCCGTGAACAGAATGTACTACACTTTCCCGCATAGCGGTCCAGTGTAGCCGTGAAGGGAGTCCAAAATCGGAACTCCAGTGCCTCTAGCAGGCAGCTGTGAGAAGGCTTTAATTTTAAATAGAGACAGTGCACTGACTCACTGAGGGACCTAACCAAACCCACATAACACATAAGCGGAAACGAAAATTTGAATTGCCCGAAGGCACTTTTCAAAATCTTGATTTTCTTCAAATTTTTCATATTTCCATATAATGTCAAACTTGACACACTCACATACACAAATCACATCAAATCATATAATAATTCACATTCAATTTAAATTCACCAATTTAATCACGTATCAATCCAATGCATAAAAATGAATGCAATTTTTTTCTTTCAAACATATATCAAAACGTATACAATTTCATAAAGCACATTGTTCCAATTTTTCAGTTAATTCAAAAAATCATTCGGAACTCATAATGTCAAACATTAATCAACATTTTTCAGACATTTACGAAAACGATAATTTATCAAAAATCCAATTTTTGCTTTCTTTAATTTTCAAAAATTCATATATAGCTTACAAATCAAAATATAAATGTGCTACCCACCTCGAAACAATGCTAGAAGCTTGTTCCTAGCTCCAATTTGATCCTTGCTTCTTTCCTTCTTTCAATTTAACATTACCTAAGCCATACATATCCAAATTCAACATCATAAAAATCATAATCTTCAAAATTAACTATAGGAAACCCAAATTTATCACTTTTCCAAGCTATCTAAATCATCAATTTTGAAAATCCCTAAATTTTAAAATTGACCTAAACCAATTCACCCAAATTCAATATCATAAATAACTTAATTTCTCAAATTGAGCTTAGAAAACACCAATTCCATATAAAATCAAGCTATCTAAATCATAAATTTTCAAAACCCCCAAATTTCAAAATTGGGCATAAACTCCAATTAATTTCCAACTAAAATTAAACTCATAATACTTAGCAATCATCAAAATTGATTTCATACTCCACAAACCCATATCATTTTCCATGATTCTAAACCAAAAAATCAAGAAAAACTCAAAACTCAAAATTTTCTCTTACCTCATTTCTCCTTCAATTTCGAAATTTCTTGGGTCTTGATGAAGCTCCCATGCTCTTCCACCTTTTTCCTTTGAATCCATGTGAAAATTCATGCTAGAAACCTTAAAAATTTGAACCCTAACTTCTCTCTCTTCTTCTCCGTAGTCGACCCTATCTTTCTCCCTTCTCCTCTCTCCTTTCTTTCTTTCTTCTCTTATTTGCTTCTAACTTTCGTGCGTCACACTAACAAAAATGACAGCCTCCTTATTTAAATGAGGCCATGTCATTTAATGAGGTTCTATTGACCCTTTTGTCCTTCTCTTTAAATGGACTTCCAAAAATGCCCCTAACATTTACTTTAAGTCATGCTTACTTTCAGATCTAATTCGCACTATCAATTTGAAGGAATTTGTCAAAACTTCCTTCTATAGAAATGTCCCTTATTGTCTTAATTTCATAATGTCACAGAAATCATCCAATTCGGAGCACTACATCAAAAGTTATGCTCAAAATATTTCAGATATGTTCATGTTCTAACACATTTTTCAGCACGTTATTTCCATCCAAAAATTAACAATCTTAATCACAAAATTGAAACTCAATCTCTTCATAAAACTTGTATCCCTATGTCTCTAGTTTAATCTAAAACAAGAATCACATCATTTCGATTTCCAGAGCAAAAGTTATGCTTAAAATACTTTCAGATATTCCTAATCTAAAAACTGCACACTAATCCGAACTTCCATTCATAAATTGAAAATATTAAGGGCAAAATTGAAATTCACTTTCTTCATATGACTTGTAGCCCTATGTCTTAATTTCATTTTTCCTTAAGAATCCTCTCAATCGGATCACCACAGATCGAGAATTTCTCAAAATACTGAACTATGTTTGGAAAATTTCCCGAATCACTTTCATTAATTTAATCAACCTCAATTTAATCTCAAAAATTCACAAATTTCTCATAAAAATGAAATTCATTGTCTTGGGAATATAACGCTTCAAAAACCAAGTCAATCAGATATCAGACGGAAAAGTTAGAAGCAAAAGAGTGAAATATATTCAGAAGATTACTTTTCTTAAACAAATAGGGAAAGTCGCGATCGTGCGCGTGCACGACCGCGACAATCAGGTGGTCCAACAGAGTCGCGATCGTGCCCGTGCACGATCGCGACATTCTGGTGAACCTGCAGAGTAGCGATCATGCATATGCACGACCGCGACATTCGAGTGGACTTGCGACCCTTTCTTCTTAACCGATGTCTCAACTTATAAACCACATATCTTTTGACCCAGAACTCCAAATTTTGCAAACTTGGTATCAATAGAAAGCTGAAAGAAAGATCTACAATTTTATGAAGAACTCAAAAATCAATTTATAGCATCCCACTCCCGCAAGACCCGAACCCGATATCGATGGTGATATCCGAGCCCGTGCCTCACGAGGGTGGTATGC
>JANTNU010000004.1:8051033-8063645 GCA_024752395.1 Erythroxylum havanense
ATCACATTCATATCATCTCATCCATAAACAAATTCACATTCCATATCCATACACAATTCCATAACTCATTACCATCAGGAATTAATATGCTTACAAAACATTAATGGTATTCTAAGCCATAATACAACGTTAATACTAAAGTCCAAAATACACAAGATAATACAACTCCAAAATTCTCAACAAAAATCTAAGGACTTATCTTCTTACAATTTAACTTAAAAACACATCATATGCACAAACAGATAGATGTCTTGACTTTCTTTCATCCGATTTCTTCTCGATACCTGGAGATGGGAATGAAGGGGGGGAGGGGTGAGCTTTACAGCTCGTGGGTATCATGCTTATAATAGAAAAGCAAGCAAAACTATTTTTAAAACTTGTTGCAATTTTATAGCAATATCACAATAGAAATCATCACATGCTTATTTCTCAAAAATTCTCAATTTCACAAATAATTTATAAGAAATTTCAAATCATGTATACATCAAAATTATAAACACACATGAGCACATAGCACATCAAAATGATTTGGGTTGGTCCAGAAAAAAATATACTACACATTTCCGCATAGTGGTCCTCAAAGGAGCTCCAATACCACTAATGGGCAGGCGAGAGAAGCCTTTTTGACAAGTGCACTTGACATCTTATGGGACCTAACCAAGCCCACATAACAAAACATTTCACACATAAAATCAGACTGCCCAAAGGCACCTTTCAAAAACTTAATTTTGATATGCATGTTATATTTCAAACATATTTTCATTCACAATTCGTCAATCAAATTCACATAACAATTTCTCAATCATTCAAAATAATGAATGTAACAATTGTATCAATTTTATCAAATCATTCAAAACAATGAATTTAACTATTGTAGCAAATTATCGAATCATTTGAAAACAATGTATTTGAAATCGTTTATCTTCTTGATTTTTCGAAAACATAGAAGTGGCTCATAATTCAAATTATAACCATGGTACCCACCTTAATTCCATGCTTGAAACTTGTCCAATGCCTCTTCTCTTGCCTTTTCTTGTCTTTCATTATTCTTTCATCAATTGCAAAAATCCCTAACCAATAGGAATTTAAATTGAACATCACATAAGGCATAAACACCAAAATTAATCTTAGAAAACTTAAACCTATATCATTCTTAAGCTATCTAAACCAAAATCTCTCTAAAAATCCAAAGATCAAAATCCACCCTTACCTTGAATCTTCTCCAAATGAAGAGTTTCTTGGCTCATATGAAAGCCCTCATACTCCTCTTCCTTTTTCCTTCTTGAATCAATTTCGAAATCTTTCTTAAAAACTTAAAAAATCAAAACCTTAGCTCACTTCTTTCTTCTCTCTTCTTCCTCCACCGAAAACCTCTCTTCTTTCCCTTTCTTTTGTTTCTTCCTTCTCAATTTCGTGCTTCTCCCTTCTTAAGAACAAGACCACATCACTTATTTACAGTTATGCCATTAATGAATGAGTAATGTCCTTAATACCCTTCCTTATAAGCCTTGAAATTTAAAAGATTAAGTGTTCTTCCAATTTTGCCCCTCATGCATTTCTTAAAACTTTAATTCAATTAAATCAAATCAACCTATGTCATATGATGTTACTCAAATTAACATGCTAATTAATTGCTCAAAATCATATCATAATCTATCAATGCCTCAAAAATTCATTTAATTCATACTTAACTTAAGACATTTTTCTAATCATCAAATTGAAGGAATTTGCTAACACTTCCTTCTAAAGAAATGTTCCTCATTGTCTCAATTTTTCAAAGACATTAAAATCATTCAATTTTGTTCAATACTCCAAAAGTTATAGCTCAAATATTTCCAGACTATTCTTATACCAAAACATTATTCTGCGCTCAAATTCCATCCGAAAATTGACATTCTTAGAGACTGAATTAAAACTCAATTTTATCAAACAATTTGTATCCTTATCTCTCTAGTTTAATTTAAATCAAGAATCACCTCATTTAGATGACTAGAGCAAAAGTTATGGCCTAACATTTTCAGATTATTACTAAACTGAGGCAGAACACTATACCCAAATTCACTCCAGATATTGAAAGTCTTAAAGTCCAAATTGAAATTCAGTCCCTTAAGATAACTTGTGGTCTCATGTCTTTAGTTTATTTTGCAACTAGAATCAACTCAATTGGATCTCCACAGATCAAGATATCGCCAAAATATTGAAGCATGTATAGAAAAATTTTCTGACTCACTTGATTCAATCAATCTTTTCCAAATTAATCTCAAAAATCATAAATTTTTTCATGAAGAGGTAGAGAATTGTCTTAAAAATCTAACTCTTCAAAAATCAAGTCAATCAGATGTCGGACGAAAAAGTTATAAGCAAAAGAGTGGAGAGAGGTCGGGTTAGGGGAGAAAACATGACAATAGTTGACTAGTCGACTAATACAAGTAAAAACATGACGATTAGTCGACTGGTCAAAAACTATTAGTTGACTAATCCTATAATGATCGACTGGAAACTCTTGGTCTTTCTTCTTCTGACATCCCGACTTTCACAACTCACATCTTTTGACTCAGAACTCTAAATTTTACAAACTTGGTATCAAAAGAAAGCTAAAAGGAAGCTCTACAACTTCCAAGTAGGACATAAAAACCAATTTGGCCTCTAAGGGAGTCAAAAATCTACTCAAAGTTTTTGTCTAATATATGTCACCCTAAACAGTAACAAAATTTCTAAAAATCATAACTTCCCATTCCATGGTCCAAAAATTCCATTCTTTATATAAATGGAAAGATAAAAACACAATCAACAACTTTCATGAAGAACTTAAAAACAATTTCTACCTCTAACTTGGTCAATTTTTCAATCAAAGTTTTTGTCTCATAAATTCACCCTAAACAAACATCAAGATTTCAAAAATTTACATCTTTAATTACCACATCCAAAAATGGCACATTATACATCATTGAAAAGCTATGAAATTCCTCTATAACTTTCAAGAAGGCTATTTAATCTAATTTCACCTATATCAGTCTGCAGCTTGCCTCAAAGCCAGCATACACAAAACCTAACCTTATGTACATTTTCAAAAACAAAGCAAAACATCCAAAATTCAATTAATCATAACTTTCAACTCCAATATCAAAAAATTTCATACTTTATAGCAATAGAAAGATATCAAAAAAAAGCTACAACTTTCATGAAGATCATTTTATCAAAATCTACCTAGATCAAACCAGAAAAATTCACAAAAATTTCAGATTAAAAACTCACTTTCTACTACTATTCATCCCAAAAATTTCAGACTTTCTAAACTCCAAAATCTAACACTTTCACTATTCATTTCTTGCTTTCCAATTTCATTCCAATCAACTCATTCAATTTCATTTAACAATTCAAATTTTCCAAGAAGAGTTTAGAGTCCAACAAATTCTTTGTGAGAACAATCCTTATTTTCGTATGTTACATTTTTTGTTGCACGAATTTAGGATTTACATTAAGTTCACATGATAACACCACACTATAAATCTTTCTTGAGAATAGAAATGCTAACTTCTAGATTATGATCACATGCTTATCTTTAAATGAAATTTTCATCTTTAAAATTTTAGCCATAAGTCTTTTATGAGGCTATAAAGGTTTGATGTCTTTAATATGAATCAATTTTGCTTCATAAGTTATTAATTGACTTAGGCTAGGAAGGTATGTTATTGGGTAAAAGCTATGAAGGTTTACTATCAATTTTATCATTTATTTTACTAAGAAGATATGGTGTTATGTATAGACTTGCGTTTTGAATAATATTTGTGAGTGGTAACTTTTTATAAACATTTCTCTTATGGTAGACATGTAACCCCCCAACACATACCTTCGAAGTATTATAGCATGTCTAGGGTGTATTAAGAAGTGAATATAATGAATTAAGTACATCTAAGTATAGTAAGGGATATGGTACTTAATGTAAAAGACAAGTGTAAATGGATAATTTGTTCGCTTTAGCATAGACATACATACTTAGATGTAAAATATGTATGGAAATTTTTGATGTGTTTACAAGGATTTATGAATATGATGTGAGAGGAATTGATTAAAAAAAGTATTTCATAAGTAAATGGGATGTTTTTGGTTAAATTGGATGTATTTTCGTGTTACTTTTGTATGATAAGAACGTAGTTCGTTGATTTGGGATGTGTACCTCACTGAACAGATAGGTTCCACTGAATAGATTTCTATAATTTGACCATATCTTAGCCTTTAGACCTCCAAATTGGATAATTTTAATTAGGGATTAAGCTAGAGATATAAGTCTAAAACTTTCATAAAGGAACCAAAATCTGATTCTACCTCTAAGAATTTTGAATTCTATCTTAAACTTAAGTTCTAGCTATTGTCTTTGTTTTCAAATAGCCTGTAGTGTTTAGGTATAACTCCTAATATAATTAACCAAATTGCATTAAATTTATGTCATTTGAAATTTAAGACATAGGGGAATGAAATAAATTGATAAGATTATAGGCCAATATAGGAATTAAAGGAAGAAGAAGGACTAATATGCAATTTTCCTAAAGTCCACTCATGGACAAGTAAGATTAAAGCATGTATGTCCAGTAGAATTGTAACACGTGATCCAATTAAATTGTAATATGTGGACCAATAGAATTTTAACATATGGTCCAATAGTATTGCAACGCATGGTCTAATAGAATTGTAACACGTGGTCCAGTGGGATTATAACACATGGTATAACAAGATTGTGAAATATAGTCTAACATGCATCTAAGACTAAAAAATTCATGAAAAGGCATATGAAGAGGGAAGATGGACGAAAATTTGATGGCTTAACTTCAGATTTTTTCCCTCTTCATTTCACCTTCTTCATCCTATCATTTTTTATTTGGAAATTCAAGCAAAGTCAAAGAGGAAGGGAAGGAAAAGCATTAGAAGAACTACTTTTCCAATTTTAAGGTTTGGGACTTCACTTATTTCATTTATGTATTTATGTACTATTGAACATATATAAAGATTTATTTGGATGTGTAATTGTTTCTGGGACATTGCTTTGGTGTTACTTCGCATGAACTTAGTTGTATATGACAAGAGAGTATCGTGTAGTGGAATTCTGTCTACGGTTTGTTTGAGTCAGTCACATTGTTTAAGTTACAACTTAACCTAAAGACCTCCAAATTGTGTGATTTTAGTTGAATATGAAACCTAAGACATATATATTTATCTTGAGAAGGGACTCTGACTTAATTCTGGCTCTATGACTTTGGAAATTAAGATTAAAAAAAGGTGACTTGATGATGCCCCTATTTTGAAACAACTTGTGATATTTTTCTTATGTCTCATGAATTAGAAGTCCAAATGGTCTGATTATTAGTGCTAAAGAAATTATAGACATAGAGGAAAAAATGTCTAGAAGTTCTCAAAACCCAATTTTGACTTTTTTTATATGAATATTAAGGAACAAGGAGTGGTATGAATGGAGAGAGTGTCTATCATGACCGTGGCATTGTTTTTGTTTCCGATTTTTTACCGAATCTTACACGAAACTTTTTGAATATGTATGAAACCTTTCAAACACCTACAAATAAATGAAATAGGACTTACCACATGTAAATTAGGAGACTGAGCATTGGAATATAAGATTGATCATTATGAATTCCAAAGAAAATTTACATGTACATAAATGATTGGTATGCATATTCATTCTCATATGTGTATAGTATGATTATATAAGTGTGATTTTGACACTTATAATGGTGATTAGTTATGACTTGCGAGTTTGAACATAGATGTAGATTTCATGACTTGAATTGTATATCATATGATTCATTAATATATGAATTGTCAAATTTGCAAATGGTTAAAACAAATGTTATAGTGCTTGCTCTACTGTCTTGGTTGTGGATAGATAGGCATGTCTTGAATTGTGGATAGATACACTGAAAGGAGGATCAGTGACATAAATGACTATCCAGCATAGAAGAGCTAATAGGGAGGGCACAGAGTCAGAGGTAGGGTTAAAACTAATTTAGCAGGTCTTAGTGTTAGGACTGAGGTACGAAGTAACCAGCCATAGTCTCAGGCTAGGATCTTTGCTATTATGATACAAGAGACACAAAATTCTCCAGATGTTATTGTAGGTGTGTTACATGTCTTCAATTTTAAGGCATTTGCATTATTAGATCCAGGATCTACACATTCATTCATTACCCCACATCTGGCATCTAAAATGCATTGTAAGAGAGAGATGTTGAAATTTCGCTTATAGTTGAGTACTATAGTAGGTAGTACTATAGTGATTGGAGAAGTATGTAGAGGGTGTATTATTTGGGTTGGCCAGGCTAAGTTGAAAGCTGATTTAATAGTATTGTATTTGAAAGAGATAGATCTCATTTTAGGTATAGACTGACTTACCACTCATAGGGCTGTGATGAATTGTTATACTAAAGAATTCATTTTTGAATCTCCTAATCAACCAAGGGTTATATTTCTAAGTGTTATTCAAGCAATGCCAGCTAGATTGATTTTTACAATAAGCACTTTTAAGTTGATTCTAAGTGGATGTGAAGCCTATTTAGCTTATTAGACGGATATCCAAGTTGAGCAAACAATTCAGAATATTCACGTTGTTAGGGATTTTCTGGATGTTTTTCTCACTGAATTATCAGGATTACCCCCAGATAGGGAAACGAAGTTCACTATTGACTTTGTCCTAAGTATTGCTCCTATATTTATTCCTCCTTAAAGGATAGGACCTGTAGAACTTAAGAAACTTAAGACTCAGTTGTAGGAGTAGTTGGATAAGGGTTTATTAGGCCCAATATATCACTTTAGGGAGCTCTAATATTGTTTGTAAAGAAGAAAGACGGTACTTTGAGATTATGTATTGATTATAAACAACTAAATCAAGTGACAGTGAACAACAAGTATTCATTACCGAGAATTGATGATTTACTTGATCAGTTACAAGGAGATCAGGTAGTTAATAAACTAGATTTGAGGTTAGGATATTATCAATTAAAAATAGCAGAAGCTGATGTACCAAAGAGTGCATTCATAATAAGATATGGACACCTTGAGTTTTTAGTGATGCCTTTTGTAATAATGAATGCTCCAGCTACCTTTATGGCATTGATGAACAAATTATTTTGGCCTTATTTAGATCACTTTGTTATTGTATTCATAGATGATATCTTGGTGTACTTGAGGAGTAAAGAGGAACATTCTGAGCATTTGAGGTTAATTTTACAGATAACAAGAGAGAAGCAATTGTAGGCCAAGTTTAGTAAGTGTGAATTTTGGCTTAATCAGATGGTGTTCTTAGGACATGTAGTGTTCAAACAGGGAATACAGGTGGATACAAAGAAAATTGAGGCAATGATGAATTAGGAAGCTCATAGAAATATGTCAGAGATTTGGAGTTTTCTTAGGTTAGCAGGTTATTATAGGAAATTTGTCGAGGGGTTTTTATTGATCTCAGCCCCTTTGACAAAGCTATTAAGGAAGAACATACCTTTTTGATGGACTAATGAATGTCAAAAGAGTTTTGAAGAATTAAGACATTGATTAACTATGACATCAGTGTTAGCAATTCCATCTGGATCTGGGGGATATGTTGTATATAGTGATGCTTCACACCAGGGATTAGGGTGTGTTTTAATGCAGTATGGTGTAATGATTGCATATGTTTCAAGATAGTTAAGGCCGCATGAGTTCAACTATCTAGTTCATGATTTAGAACTTGCTGCAGTAGTGTTTGCTCTAAATATTTGGAGATGTTATTTATATGATGCAATGTTTTAGATATTTACAGATCATCGAAGTTTGAGATATTTATTTAGTCAAAAGGAACTTAATATGAGACAAGAAGTGGATTGAGTTTCTTAAGGATTATGATTGCACGATAGAGTATCATCTAAGTAAGGTTAATGTTATGGTTTATGCATTAAGTTGGAAATCCAATAACAGTGTGGCACAAATTCAAGTATCAATTTTACCAAACCTAGTTCAACTAAGAGCCCTGAATGTTGATCTAAGTTGGGGACAGAATGAAACATTATTAGCTACGTTGAAACTTAGACTGGTATTATATGAGAGGATCAGAATAACTCAAAGCAAAGAACCAGAATTGGTGAAGATTGTAGAGAAGTTAAAACAGAATCCGAATTCTAGTTTTGAGTTGAGAGATAATACATTATGGTTGAAGTAGAGATTATGTGTACCGGATGTTGACGATCTAAGCAAAGAAATTTTGTAGAAAGCACACTTAATATGCTATGCATCCTGGTACTACCAAGATGCATAATACTCTGAAACAACAATTTTGGTAGCCCAGGATGAAGAAGCAAGTGGTTGAATATATTGCTAGGTGTTTAACATATCAATAAATTAAGGCAGAGCATTAAGCTCCAGTTGGGAAGTTACAGTCATTACCTATTCTAGAATGGAAATAGGAGAGGATTATAATGGATTTTACTATGGGTTTGTCGAGGACTCCAAGGCAATATGATGTCATATAGGTCATTATAGACATATTGACAAAATTGACTCATTTCTTACCTATTAGAAAGGATAACACACTAGATTAGATAGCTCAGAGATATGTAAATGAGATAGTGAGGTTATATAGGATCTTAGTGTCTATTATGTCCGATCAAGATCCTAGATTTATTTCTAGATTTTGGAGTAGTTTACACGTCGCATTAGGTACAAAATTGAATTTTAGTACAACATTTCATCCTCAGACAGATGAGCAGAGTGAGAGGACTATTCAGACTGTTGAGGATATGCTTAGAGCTTGTGTTTTGGAGTTTTAAAGGGCATGGGATTAATATGTAGCTCTCATTGAATTTGCATAGAATAATCATTATCATGGTAGTTTGGTATGGCTCCATATGAAGTATTATATAAAGAAAGTGTCGATCACCCTTATACTGGGATAAAGAGGGTCTAAGGATTGTTGAAGGTCTATAGTTGATAAAAGATACAGTTGATAAGGTAAAATTGATTTGTAGTAGGATTAAAGCAACTCAAGACAGGAAAAAGAGTTATGCGGTCAACATCGAAAGGATATGGAATATCAAGTAGGAGACAGGGTGTTTTTGGGAGTGTCACCTTAGCGAGCAGTGCTGAGGTTCAGTAAAAAAGTGAAAATTAATCCCTAGATACATTAATCCTTATAAGATTACTGAGAGAGTTAGACCATTAGCTTACAAATTAGCGTTATCATGTTTCATGTCAGTATGTTTAGAAGATATCAGTCTGATCCAACACATATATTACCGACATAGGAGGCTGAGATTGCAATAAATTTGAGTTATGTGGAGGAACCGATTAAAATAGTTAGCTATCAGACTAAATAGTTGAGAAACCGAGTAATTCCTTTAGTTAAATTCCTTTGGACAAACCATTCGAGAGAGGAATGGGAGACTGAGGAGAACATGAGAAAATAGTACCCACCCCCCCCCCCCCATCTATTTAATCAATCAGGTAAGAATTTCAAGGATGAACTTTCCTAAAGAAGGGAAAATTGTAATAACTGATTTCCATTCCAAGGGATTAAAATATTAGATTACTAAACCTCATGAGTTGCATGATCATAGAATGTATTTGGTACATTTAGAACATGATTTTATGATTTCATTCGTATGTATAATAATAGCATACACACATGATTTATGATTTTGAAAAACATTGCAAAAAGGGCATGTGCACTCAATTGACATAGTCAGGGGTATGAAAGGTTTAAAATAATTGTGATACAAATGTTTATTTTAATGTCTTGTCTTTTGGTTTGATGGATTACAATTAGGAATTTGAAATTAATTGTCACAATTGGAAGATTGATGGATTAATATGTACATTTAGTCTAAGAAAATTTTGAAGTAGCAAGACTAGTTGATATGTGAAAATTTAGGATGACTAAGCATATCAAATGAGTGTCAAATGGCTTGGAGAATTAAGTGACAAATGGCTTAGGAATTTAGTGACATTTGGCAGCCAAAGAAGGAGGACATGTGTCTTGCTTATTTACATGACAAGTGTCTTTAATGAACGAACACTCATCCTACACCATGTGACTAACACATTCAGCTCCTTTGTAATGTTTTTGTTGTACTCTCTCCTCCCTCTCATTGCCAAAATCCACACCTCACCCACACTTTGGATTTCTGCTCTAATTTTGTACATTACCACCCTAAAACCCATGTAAAATGGCTTAAAGGCAGAATATTGTTACATTTTTTTATGTTCTTCTTGTCATTGCCAAAACCAACCTACTCCTTCACTATTCTTGAAATGTTCTTAAATACATTTAAGGCTAAACAAGCTTGACATTTGGAGGTGGCATTCAAGCTAATCAAGTAAGTGAAATGCTGTCCTATTGTGATATATATTAGCAGAATTTTTATTATGACTGAATAGGGATAGATGTGGAATTATTGTTGAACATGTGCTGGAAAATGGAGAATGAATGGGTACTTTTCTATTCTATTTTTACATGTACACAAATAATAGTTTATGGGTTATTGTACGGATGATTTAATTTGGGATTTAAAGTATAATTGATGAGGAATTCATGCTAAAGATAGGTGTTATTAAGGTGTGTTCGAATCTAGAAAATTAGAGTTGTAGATGTATTTGTAAAAAGTGACTGTTAATGACGTAAATGAACATAATTTTGTAAGTCTTAGTGTAACCAATATGGAAGTTAAATTAACCTAAAATGAAGTAACCTTAAAGGCCATGAATTCTAGAAAATTTAAGGTGTTAGTGATGTCTCTAAGCTTGTAAAATTCATGAAGTATTGAAGATAGTAAAGTTACACACATTGGTGATGTTGATGACAAATTCTGGAATTTTAATTTCATCCTTATGTACATATCGAACCAGGTGAGAAATTTCACTCTAAGTTGGTATATTTATACTTGATTAAAGCTAGGAATGATCATAGATTGTTGTTTTATCAATTGGTTAAGAGCTTGATAAGTTTATGTAGTTAATTAATGCCATAACCCAAAGAATGGACTGTTTTGATATGGTTGAATTCAAATCTGGAAATTATGATTTGTTAAAGGAATAAATGAGTTCTTTTAATGCAAACATGATCTTAAGGACATGATCAATGTGTCTAAGTTATGGATGAATGAGCATTGAAGAACATGGGGTAATTATAAATGAGAATTTGGTAAATGTATGAATATATATTACTAGAAAAAGTTTGGTGAATGTATAGATCTAGCTTGCTGAAATTTCATATTTAAAGTAACAATTGTGTGCATGATATAAGAGACTTTTTTATCATGAAAATGTTCAAGGATAAGTGTAAAGTGTGGTTGATGAATTTAGAGTAAATCAAGCTAACTTAAAGGCATAAACCTGATTGTAAAATGGTAGCATACAAAATATAATGTTTGAAAGGTCCTAGGGTGTATAAACACAAAGTGAATAGTCAAGATCTATGTATAAGAATACATACCTGGAAAGTCAATTGAGCATGCATTGAAACATGACACATATACAAGTGTATGATTTTATATTCATTTGATTAAATAATTGAGTGATTTATGAATCATGTGTGTATTGCATGAAGATAGATGCGCAAGGCGATCATCAACATTTAGACATTGCCTGATCATCGAGGCAATAGCTTTTTTGGAGCATACGGTGAGTTAACCTAGATGTTTCTCACTATGATTGATTTATTTATTGTTAAAATTCAGTTATTGAATTGTTATTTATATGATTGTTATAATTTTGGACATTGTTAGTCTGAGGAGTTTGATATTTTGGGACTGTATATAGAAGTGTTTTTAAATTGAATGTCAATTGTTGATTATGTGATTATCCATGAAATTCTTATTTAATTCAAATGTGAATTTTGGATAATCAGTTACACTAATGAAAGCAAATAATGTGTGAGATTATTTATATTATTGCATTTGACATTTATGATCAGTTAAAGGAGTTGTGACTAGAGTGACCAATGTGAGAAAAGAGCTTTAAGCCCACAATGATGAAAGGAGCCACAGGCTCAGATAACATGGACTCGTAATCCATAACAGATTTTGGTCAAAATGAGCTCAGTATCCATAACAGATACGGAATAGTAAATTGGGTTGAAAGGCGCTCGGTCACAGCAAAGAAAAATAAGAATGGAGTCACCTGTGCATTTGTATATTAAACTTTACATGTATCATATGAATAATTGAGAAGAATTATTGAATTGATTTGAAATAGTGATATGCAATGTTTATGTACATGTACTTATTGAAATATG
Source organism: Erythroxylum havanense (assembly GCA_024752395.1). Classification (NCBI taxonomy): domain Eukaryota; kingdom Viridiplantae; phylum Streptophyta; class Magnoliopsida; order Malpighiales; family Erythroxylaceae; genus Erythroxylum; species Erythroxylum havanense. The sequence continues at coordinate 8,063,299 of JANTNU010000004.1, forward strand.
ATAAAATGTGATGTGTTATTCAATACTATGTGATGTGATATACTTGTTGAATTTGGTTATTGGTTCTGCCGGATTCTAGCAGGACGGAACGTTGCCGTTATGCTCCATATGATCGACTATTTTCTGTGGTGAATCCGACGTGAAGATACCTGCAAAACAAAGAAGGCTGGTCGGGGTTGTGTCCCGATTAGCCCCTTCGACGCTCAAGTCAGTCTTTGGTGAAGGTGAGATCGCCGTAAAAGCTGAAAAAAACTAGGTTATGATTATGCATACCTCTGTTATGGAAGAATTATACCTTATATATGGTTTTTCAACTAGGTTTAGGTCTTTACGTGTTTGCATGGGAG
>JANTNU010000004.1:8185332-8201847 GCA_024752395.1 Erythroxylum havanense
TCATCAATTTTCTTAAAGCACAATTACACCTATAACACAATACATATACAAAAACACTCATTTAATATTTCTAAATTTCATTTAAAGATCGGGGTCCAACAGACAAATACTTAGGTAATTGGGTGGCAAGTGGTTTAGAAAACCATAAGACAAATGGCCTAGTTATAGAGTGACAATAGTTAGTTTATAAAAGAGGACATGTAACTTATTCCTTTGGATGACAAGTGTCTTGTTAAGTTTCTCAACCCTTGCCACACACCTACATCCATGACACACACACACACATGAATGACCATCTTTTCTCTTGTTTTTACATTTTATCATCTTCTTCCTTCCGCACTGTCGACATACACACTTAACCCTCACAACTTTCAGTTTTACCCAAAATTCTGCACTTTGCCACTCCAATAGTCTGTTGTCTTCATCTTGTTGAAGTTATGTAAATATACTTTCCTAGAAAGCAAGTATATTTACTTATAACTTAATTTTCTTCCCGTTACTTTTGTAATGAAAATATTTATTATTAATGAAACAAAAGAGTTTTGTTTTTATGAGCATTATATATCTAGTTATAAGGTACTGAGATTCTTTTGTAAGTAATATACATATACATAGAGATGTATGAAAATGTTTATATTATAAGAATCTAAAATAATGGATTCACAGTTGAATAATCAAGTTGGTTGCTTGATTATGGTTTAGACTATAGTGTTGTGATTTATCTCTATGTAAGTAAAGGAGTTTACTACAAGGGAATGATGAGTTTCATATCATGATAGTAGTCAACTATTGATAATGAAAGTATTAAATAAATTTGAAATCAAGTATGTTTTCAAGAATAAAGTAGGTCGTTACTTTAGTCTTAAAACATTTGTTTATTATGGACCACAATCTTGATAAGTGGTGAACTCATATGTGTTTCATTATAATTTTTGATATGATCGGAATGGATTTTTACAGAGTATTAATCCAATGTCTGCATGTTGGAATTATTAATTGAAACATGTATCAGGGAACATTTACTCAAATAAAGAGTTTATAGTGATATCATCACTTCTAGATGTTTTATGGAGATTGGTGATTAAAGTGACGCCAGGAGTTTGATGGACTAGCTACCCATTAAATCTTAACACCAAGATGAGATCTTGTATGTTAATCACCATATAGAGTAAAACGGGAGATTTGGAAGGAAAAATCAACATAAAGGTAAAACATTAATTTTATCTTTTATTGTGCAGATGAATAATAAGGTTCATAATAGGGTTTGCAATTGGACATATTATTTGAAATATGTGTTCTCATAATATTTAGTAATTTAAGAGTTCAACTAATTGTCTTTAATGGAATGAAATTTAATTAATAAGATAGAATTAATTCTAATGAGATTAAATTAATTTTGAGCTTATTGGAGCTTGAATTATCTAAGTCCAATAAGATTCCCCACTTGACTTCAAAGAAGGTTATCAAGCAAAGTAAGAAATATAAATGGAAGTTTTAAAGCCCATGATTGAATGTTTGGCTTGCACTAATTAATGATTAATTAGAAGCCTAAATGAATATTTAGAAATGGGCTAGACTTTGGTTTACTATAATTAATTATATTAAAACAAAATTCTTAAAGAAATGAAAGGAAATTTTGGTTTTTAATGGCTGAATGTGCAGCTACACATTTAGCATTGAAGTGCTAAATAAAGATGGTATTTATCATGCATTATCATCATTATCACTAAAACTGAAATTGCCATGTCATTTTAGGTTATTGGTCTTTTCATATAGCTATCTTAAAACAAATGAAAAGAGTCTAATTTAATGGCTTCTTTATGTTTTATTAAAGAAAGATGTGATGCATTGGATGCTCTTCGCTTCTTTCTTTTCATGCATAACTGAAATTGACAAGGTGAAACAGAGGTGTTCTTTCATTTTTGGACTCTCTCTCCTTTCATGCATGTGTTATCCAAAATTTGTATGAGAAGGTGCCTCATCTTTGGCTTCTTTTTTATAATAAAAATCTCCTCTAAAGTTTTCTTCTCCTTTCCCACCAAAGGATCTTGCTAACCTAAATGTCCAAAAAGAACAGGTGGTACATCGCATTAGTTAAGGATACAATATTAAGAAGAGGAAATAATAACAAGAAGAAGAGGATACATCACCTTGGAGAGGATACATTGTCGAGGATAGAATAACACAGTGAGGAGTTAAAGCTGTAGTGAAGGAGTTGGTAATATTTCTACCACCTTGTTCTTATGTTAAATATTATCCTTATACCGTATCATGTATGGATTAACATGTTGATTTGCTTATCTTGTTTCCACTATGTTATGATTTCTAAAAAAAGTTTTGAAATCCACTATTTAACCAAATCTTGCATTTTTTCTTTTTCGATCCAACAATTGGTAACAAAGTCATATTTATTAAGCATGATTTCAATTCCTATATGTGATGCATGGGTTGGCATTTTTTTTTCGTATGCTGCATATTTTTATATTTCTATCATATACACCATATATGATAGAAATATATGTGGTATATGTTTGGTTCTTTTGGTTGTCCATAGAAGTTATATTTACCATATAAGATATCTTCATTTGGTTTGTAACAAGGAGAGTGGTTTATCATCACCATGTTTCCTCCTTGGCTTCATTTTTCTATTTTTTTATTTTTTTAATGTTCAAATTGATGTAATGATGAAGATGAAGCAGTTGTGGATTAAAGAAATGATGAGGTCATGGTTTTGGTGTATCCTTTTGTGTGTTGGTATACTTTCGGTTTGGTGAAAACCAAAAATGCTAGATTTTTGTTTCTATGAATCAAGTTTCAATTTTGATTAAAAAAAACATAGTTATGGTTTTTTGTTTTAATGGAACAAGTTCCAATTTTAATGAAAACAAGTGCTGGAATTTTTTGTTATGACAAAGATTCAGTTTTATGAAAATCTAGTGCTGGATTTTTTGTTTTCAAATTAACAAAATTCGGTTTTATAAAATGCCATTATTTTTGTATTCTAAGATGGACAATCAAAAGTGGCTTAATTAGTTCATATGATGAATGGATAAATGAATGCAAATAATATGTGATATTATATGATTGCATGTCATGTAGAAAACTATCAATCCTAGGCCTTGCCATGCATTCATTATGTACGAGATATATAATGAAATAATATAGGATGAATGATAAATTGCATCTAGCATTAATTCAAATTATCTGTGGCACTTAATAATGGGTCATATCAATCATAAAAGACTTGATAGCTTAATGAAGGATGAGATCCTTACGGGCTTGGATAATGATTCATTACCCACCTGTGAATCTTGTATTAAAGGAAAAATGACCAAGGCCTCATTTCTTTCCAAAGGAAACAGATCTGAGTCCACGTTGGACTTGGTACATACTAATGTGTGTGGGCCCATAAACGTATAAGCTAAAGGAGGTTATGAATATTTCATACCTTTATATATAATTACTATAGACATGGCTATTTGTATTTGATGCATAAAAAGAGTGAATCCTTTGAAAAGTTCAAAGAATTCAAAGCTAAACTGAGAAGCACCTAGGCAAGCCATTAAAATAACTTTGATAAGATCGGGGTGATGAGTACTTATATGGAGAGTTCCAACAATATTTAATTGACAATGGAATAGTTTCTAATTTGTCAGCTCCTCGAACACCTCAACAGAATGGTGTAGCTGAGAGGAGAAATAGGACTCTATTGAAAATGATAAGATCAATGATGTCCTATGCTATCTTTCTATAATCGTTCTGGGGATATGCCATACGAACGATAACATATCTTCTTAAGTTTGCTCCATCAAAATTAGTGCTTAAAAAACCTAGGGATTGTGGACTGGCTGAGTGCCTTCATTGCGGCACTTAAGGACTTGGGGCTGCCCAGCCCATGTTCTAAGACCTGAATTCATAAAGATGGAACCAAATTCAAAAGTATGTTTGTTTATAGGATATCCTACAAGAACTCGAGGATATTATTTTTACGGTCCTCAAGACAGGAAATTATTTGTTTCGACAAATGCAACCTTCCTAGAGGAAGTGTTTGTAAGAAATCACAAATGAAGAAGTGAAGTAGTACTAAAGGGGTTAGCTATTTCGTCCAAACCAAGTGTTGATTTAGATATGACAGAACAAGATGTCGAAATGGATTCAAGAGTTGAATCAGAAGAGCAACCTGAACATTAAGTAGTGCTTAGACATAGTGGGAGGGTTGTGAGACAGCCAGATAGGTATCTAGGTCTAAGAGAAGGCTTAATTACCATCTTAGACTAAGAAGAAACGGATCCCATTACGTATACACAGGATACTAATGATGTTGATGTTGGAAAATAGCTCAAGGCGATGGAATCCAAAATAGATTCTATGTACACTAATGAAGTCTGGATCTTTGTAGATCTACCTCAAGGTATAAAAGCCATAGGGTATAAATAGATCTACAAAAAGAAAAGAGAATCAGATGGAAAGGTAGAGACCTTTAAAGTGAGATTGGTAGCTAAGAGCTATACTCAAAAGGAGAGTATAGACTATGAGGAGACTTTTTTTCCAGTTGCCATGCTTAAGTCCATCAGGATTCTTTTAGCCATAGCACCCTATTTCGATTATGAAATATGGCAAATGGACTTCAAGACCGTATTTCTTAATGGGGATCTTGAGGAGATCATATATATATCCCAATCAAAAGGTTTTGTTGAGCCAGGTAATGAGTATAAGGTATGCAAGTTGCAAAGGTCCATTTATGGACTTAAGCAAGCATCTAGGTCTTAGAATATTAGGTTTGATAAGTCTATCAAAACCTATAGATTCATGCAAAACCTAAATGAGCCTTGTGTTTATAAAAGGATACAAGAAGGAAAGGTTATTTTTTTAATCCTGTATGTTGATGATATTCTGCTCATTGGGAATGATGTAGGCATGTTATCTACGATTAAGGGATGGCTGAATGAATAGTTTCCAATGAAGAATTTGGGAGAGGTTAACTATGTTTTAAGAATCAAACTTATAAGGGATCGTAAGAACAAATAGATAGCCTTGTCTCAATTAACCTACATTAAGAATATGCTCAATAAGTTCGCCATGTAAGATTCCAAGAGGGGTTTCACACCTAATAGATATGGGATTAAAATTTCAAAGGAGAAGGCATCTAAAACCCAAGAGGAGTTTGAATGCATTTGTAAAATTCCATTTGCTTCCTAAGTTGGAAGTTTAATGTATGCAATACTTTACACCAGACCGGATATTTGTTATACAGTATGATTGGTAAGCAAATTTCAATCCAATCCAGGAATGGAGAATTGTACTATAGTTAAATGTATACTTAAGTATCTTCGTAGGACAAAGAACTTAATGCTTATTTACTCTAGAAGTAACCTTATTTCCACAAGATATGCAGATTCTGATTTCCAATCAGATGTTGATCCAAGAAAATCAACTTCTTGTTCTATATTTGTTTTAAGAGGTGGCATCATAGTCTAAAGGAGTATCAAGCAATCTTGTATTGTTGATTCAACTATGGAAGTTGAGTATGTTGCTGCTTGTGAAGCAGCAAAGGAAGCGATCTGGCTCCACAAGTTCCTAAATGATTTGGAAGTAGTTTCAAAGGTAGAAAAAACCATTACACTTTATTGTGATAATTGTGGGGCAGTGGCTAATTCTAAACAATCTCGGAACCATAAAACTGCCAAACATATTGAGCGAAAGTATCATCTCATAAGGAAGATAATACAATGTGGAGAGGTGAATGTGGTAAAGATTCCCATAGAGCAAAACCTTGCTGATTTGTTTACGAAGATGCTATCTCAAAAGAGTTTTGAGGGTCATCTAGTAGGGATGAGAATGAAAGATATGTCAAACTTGCTTTAGATCAAGTAGGAGATTGTTAGAGTTATGTAAATATAGTGCCCTGGAAAGCAAGTGTATTTACATATAACTTAATTTTTTCCAGTTAATTTTGTAATGAAAATATTTATTATTAATGAAATAAAAGCGTTTAGTTTTTATGAGCATTATATATCTAGTCATAAGGTACCGAGATTCTTTTGTAAGTAATATACATATACATAGAGATGTATGGGAAGCACGTATATTGTAAGAATAAAAAATAATAAATTCAAAGTTGAATAATCAAGTCGATCGCTTGATTATGATTTAGACTGTAGTATTACGATTTATCTTCATGTAAGTAAAGCAGTTTACTTCAAGGGAATGATGAGTTTCATATCATGATAGTAGTCGACTATCGATAATGGCACTATTAAATGAATCTGAAATCAAGTATGTTTTCAAAAATAAAATAGGCCGTTATTTTAGTCTTAAAACATACATTTTAGCATTTGCTTATTATGGACCACAATCTTGATGACTGGTAAACTCGTATATGTTTCATTATAATTCTTTATATAATCAAAAAGGATTTTTACAGAGTATTAATCCAGTGTATGCATGTTGGAATTATTAATTGAAATATGTATCATGGGACATTCACTCAAATAAAGAGTTTATAGTGATATCATCAATTCTAAATATTTTAAGGAGATTGGTGATTAAACTGATGCCAGTAGTTTGATGGACTAACTACCTATCAAGTCTGAACACTAAAATGAGATATTGTGCGTGAATTACTAAATAAAGTAAAACGAAAGATTTAGAAGGAAAAACCAACATAAGGGCAAAATGGTAATTTTACCCGTTATTGTGCAGATGACTATAATAAGGTTCAAAATAGGGTTTGCAATTAGACATGAAATATGTGTTCTCATAATATTTATTAATTCAAGAGTTCAACTAATTATCTTTGGTGAAATGACATTTAGTTAATAAGCTATAATTAATTTTAATAACATTAAATTAATTCTAGATTTTTTGGAGCTTAAATTATCTAAGTCCAATAAGATTCTCCATTTGACTTTAAGGAAGGTTATCAAGCAAAGTAAAAAATATAAATGGAAGTTTTTAAGCTCATAATTGAATGATTGGGCTTGTACTAATTAATGATTAATTAGAAGTCCAAATGAACATTTAGAAATTGGTTAGAAATTGGTTTAATTTAATTAATTATATTAATTATATTAAAACAAAATTTTTAAACAAATGAAGAGAATTTTGATTTTTTTAATGGTTGAATGTGCAGTTGCACATTTAGCATTAAATTGCTAAATAAAGATGATATTTATCATACATTATCATCATTAAATGGAGTTATTTATGATCTTAACATTAAATAGTGTAATGATTGTCTTTTAATAATGGCTTGTTATGTAACCTTTTTAGCATTCATTTAATTAAAGATTAAAGAAGTGTATTTGATGAATCATCTTCCTTCTTTCATCACTAAAAAACTGAAATTGATATGTTATTTTAGGTTATGGTCTTTTCATATATCCATCTTAAAAGACAAATAAGAAGAGTCTCATTTAATGACTTCCTTATGTTTGATTAAAGAAAGAAGTGACGCATTGGATGCTTTTATTTAGTGTATAAGAAGGTATTCTTGCATGGTTTGACTCTCTCTCTGCTTTCATGCATGAGTGAGTCGAAATTTTCATGAGAAGAGTCTCATTTTTGGCTCATTTCTTCTAAGAAAATCTCCTCCAAAGTTTTCTTCTCCTTACCCACCAAAGAATCTTGCTAACTAAGTTATCTAAGAAGAACAAGTGGTCAATCGAATTGGTCGAGGATACAATATCAAGAAGAGGAAATAATAGTAAGAAGAAGAAGATACATCACCTTGGAGAGGATATATTGCCGATGATAGAATAACATAGCGAGGAGTTAAAGCTGTAGTGAAGGAGTCGGTAATATTTCTACCATCTTGTTCTTATGTTAACTATTATCCTTGTACCGTATCATGTATGGATTGACATGTTGATTTGGATATATTGCTTCCACTGCAATTTAGATTTCTAAAAAGTTTTGAAATCTACCGTTTCTCCAAATATGACATGCTTTCTTTTTCTAATCCAACGATTGGTATCAGAGTCAATTTTTTTTGCATGATTTTGGTTCTTATATGTGTGATGCATGGGTTGGCAATTATTTTTTGTATGCTGCATATTTTTATATGATAGAAATATATAAGGTGTATGTTTTGCTCTTTTAGTTGTCCATAGATTCTGAAGTTACTTTGTAAGATTACTTCATTTAGTTTGTAACAAGGAAGGCGGTCTATCATCACCATGTTTCCTCATTGGTTTCATTTTTATGTTTTATTTGATTATGTAATGTACAAAATCATGTAATAATGAAGATGAAGAAGCCATGGATTGAAGAAATGAAGAGGTAAAGTGTCGGCTTTAGTTATGGTGTCTTGGCTATTTTTTGATTTTTAGAAAACAAAAATGCTGAAATTTTGTTCTAACAAATTTTCGATTGTATAAAGTTTTTTGTAAACAAAGTTTCAGTTTTTACAAGTGCTGGAATTTTTATGTCATATTCATAAGTTTCGGTTTTGGTGAAAAGTAAGTGCAAATTTTTGTTTTCTTTTGGAAAAAAATTCGGTTTTATGAAAAATCAAATTCTTTGTTGAAAAAGTAAAACCATTACACACTTTTTACCGAATGGTCGGATCATGTGAGCGAAGAATTCGAAGCGAAAGATCCAAGTCCAAGAAGAATATTTTAGGCCTAAAAGGCTTGTAATTATTTTTATGTTTCTAGGATGGACAATCAAATGTGACTTATTATTTCATATGATGAATGGATAAATGAATGCAAATAATATGTGATATTATGTGATTGCATATCATTTATAAAATTGCCAACCCTAGGCTTTGCCATGCATTCATTATATATGAGATATATAATGCAACAATATAGGATTGATAATAAATTGCATCTAGATAAAATGGTAATTAAAACTTAAAGCAAAAAAAGATTGAATGAGAGAGGATGCTCATGTGAGAGTCCACGGTCTCCAAATAATGACCCATTTGCATGTGGTGAAGTGTTACTCCCCATCGGAGGACATGAATCCTAGATCTTGCATAATTTGGGTCTCCTTAAGGATAAATTCACATATTGGTAGCAAATGTAATCTCCCACCGAAGCATGGTTTGCAAGTATCTTTAGTGAATGAATCAAATGGTTAAACACTCAACATATTTTATCAATAACCTGCCCACCGTAGCTCTGTTGGTAAAAGTATGGACTAAATTATAACGCTTCTTTAAAATTTAAGCATGAAGATGCTTGGTAGCTTTTTTAGTGGGAGGGTCTCAGTTTTTTCTTTTAATGGATAAGATAACCTACCGTCACTTAGTCTGTTATAGATAAGAAAAATAATCGTCGAATAAATTTTTTAATTTTTTAAGTTTTGTTAAATCTATCATGCATGCATGCATGCATTATAATTTTATACAAAGTTCCAATATTATTGACTAGTATGCTCATGTTTTAATAATTTATATTTTTAGTCATAATCAACCATAAAATAAATCCACTCACTTTGCTATTGATAAATAACAAATTGAAAAACATAAAGAATTTTAATGAATAGAGATGTAATCTTGACATTGTTCTTCAATATGAACGTATTTTATGGGTATTAACTAAAAATGAGCCTGCATCTCCGGGTGGAGATTCAACTCCCGAGATAGTCCAACAACATGAGCGTTGACAAAATACTGACAAGACTACTAAGTGTTATAGTATAGCTTTTGTCAGCGGCATGTTACAAAAGCAAATTACTTATATGAAAGCTGTTAATACAATGGTTCGCCACTTACATGAGATGTTTGGTGTGAGGACTAGGTCTGTAATAGTGAAAACTATGAGGACTAGGTCTGTAATAGTGAAAACTATCCAAACCTTTCATAATCTCAGATAAAAACCTGATGACCTGTACGAGATTATATGTTTAAGGTAATCTCTGCGATTACTGAGGCTGAGATGCTTAGGGCGGACATGGATGCGGATATGCAGATGATTATGATTATCAATAGTTTAACCAGAAGCTAATGTAGCATCTTCTTCTAAGCCTACGGATAAGGGCAAGCAAAAGAAGAAGGTTCAATGAAAAAAATGGCCCAAACAGGGGTCAAGGCCCAACCCATGAAAAAGAAGGCCAAAGAGAACATCAAGGGAAAGTGTTTCCACTGTGATGAGATGGGTCATTGGAAAAGAAACTGTCCAGTCTACCTTGAGCCCCTCAAAAGTAAACAAGGCCTAGGCTTCTTAACTTTATTAGAAACTAAAAATGTAGCAGATTTATCTGATTCTTGGATATTAAATTTAGGAGCTACTAACTATATTTGCAATTCTTTGCAGGGGTTTCAGCAAAGGAAAAGACTACCTAAAGGTCAGTTTCAAGTCAAGATAACAGATGGATCATATATTTCAGTAGAATCAATGAAAGTAGTTATCTTGGACTTTCCTAGTGGTCATAGGTTATATTTGGAGGATATTTATTACATGCCGATTATTGTAAGGAACATGATTTTATTTTTTGTCTGATAAAATTTGTTTATTCCTTATATTATGAAAATGTTGTTTCAATATATGAGCATAAAGATTTTAATTGTGATGCGATAATTAAACAGGGATTGTTCTTTATAGAACCTATGACAGACTCATTAAACACTGCAGAATTGATAAAACTAAGACAATCTAATGTCTCTAGTATTAGTTCAAAATATCAGTGGCACTTAAGAATGGGTCAGATTAATCAAAAAAGACTTGACAGGTTAGTAAATGATGGGATCGTTATGGGCTTGGGTAATGATCCAATACCCACCTGTGAATCTTGTATTGAAGGAAAAATGACCAAGGCCTCATTTCCTTCTAAAGGAAACAGATCTGAATCCACGTTAGACCTGGTACATACTAATGTGTGTGGTCCCATGAACAGACAAGCTAGAGGAGGTTATTTATATTTCATAACCTTTATAGATGATTACTCTGGACATGGCTATTTGTATTTTATGCATAAAAATAGTGAATGCTTTGAAAAGTTTAAAGAATTCAAAGCTAAAGCTGAGAAGCAACTAGGCAAGCCATTAAAATAACTTTAATTGGATCGAGGTGGTGAGTACTTATCTAGAGAGTTCCATAAATATTTAATTGACAATGGAATTGTTTCCAATTTGTCAACTCCTCGAACACCTCAATAGAATGGTGTAACTGAGAGGAGAAACAGGACTCTACTGGAAATGATAAGATCAATGATGTCCTACACTAGCCTTCCATAATCGTTATGGGGATATGCTATACAAACGACAACATATCTTCTTAACGTTGTTCCTTCCAAATCGGTGCCTAAAATACCTAGGAAGTTGTGGATTGGTCGAGTGCCTTCATTGTGGCACTTAAGGACTTGGAGCTGTCCAGCCCATGTTCTAAAGCCCGGATCAACAAAGATGGAACCAAGGTCAGAAGTATGTTTGCTTGTAGAATATCCTACAAAAATTTGAGGGTACTATTTTTACAGTCCTTAAGATAAGAAGGTATTTGTGTCGACAAATGCGACCTTCTTAGAGGAAAAGTTTGTGAGAAATCACAAAGGAAGAAGTGAAGTAGTACTAAAGAAGTTAGCGATTTCATCCAAACCAATAGATGATTTGGATATGACAAAACAAGATATCGAAATGGATTCAAAAGTTGAGTCAGAAGAGTAACATGAACATCAAGTAGTACCTAGACGTAGTGGGAGAGCTGTGAGACAGCCAGATAGGTATTTAAGTCTAAAAGAAGGCTTAATTGTCATCTCAGACTAAGAAGAAATGGATCTCATTATGCGTACACAGGCTATTAATGATGTTGGTGCAGAAAAATCAAGGCGATGAAATCGGAAATAAATTTCATATACACTAATGAAGTATGGGACCTTGTAAATCTACCACCAAGTATAAAAGTCATAGGGTGTAAATAGATCTACAAAAGGAAAAGATGATCAGATGGTAAGGTAGAGACCTTTAAAACTATATTGGTAGCTAAGGGCTATACTAAAAAAGAGGGTATAGACTATGAGGAGATTTTTTCTCTGGTTGACATGCTTGTGTCCATTAGAATTCTTTTAGCCATAGCAACCTATTTCGATTATCAAATATGACAAATGGATATCAAGATCACATTTCTTAATTGGGACCTTGATGAGACCATTTATATGGCCCAACGAGAAGGATTCATTGAGCCAGATAATGAGCATAAGGTATGCAAGTTGCAAAGGTTCATTTATGGACATAAGCAAGCATCTAGGTCTTGGAACATTAGGTTTGATAAGTTTATTAAAACCTATGACTTCATGCAAAACCTAGATGAGCCTTGTGTCTATAAAAGGATACAAGATGGAAAGGTTATTTTTCTAATCCTGTATGTTGATGACATTCTGCTCATTAGTAATGATGTAGGAATGTTATCTACAGTTAAGGGATGATTGAATTAACAGTTTTCAATGAAGGATTTGTGAGAGGCTAACTATGTTATAGGGATCAAACTTACAAGGAATCGTAAGAACAAACAGATAGTCTTGTCTCAATTAACCTACATTGAGAACATGCTCAATAAGTTTGTCATGCAAGATTCCAAGAGAGGTTTCACATATACTAGACATGGAGTTAAACTTTCAAGAAAACAGAAACCTAAAACCCAAGAGGAGGTTGAACGAATATGTAACATTCCACATGCTTCAATAGTTGGAAGTTTAATATATGCAATGTTTTGCACTAGATCGAAAATCTATTAAACAGTGGGACTAGTAAGTAGATTTCAGTCCAATCTAGGAATGGAGCATTGGACTGCAGTTAAGTGTATACTGAATTATCTTCGAAGGACGAAGAACTTAATGTTTGTTTACTCTGGAAGTAATCTTATTCCGATGGGATATATGGATTCCGATTTCCAATAAAATGTTGATTCAAGGAAATCAACTTCTGGTTCTATATTTGTTTTAGGAGGTGGAGCCATAGTCTGGAGGAGTATCAAGCAATCTTGTGTTGTTGATTCGAATATGGAAGCTGAGTATGTTGTTGCTTATGAAGCAACAAAAGAAGCAGTTTGGCTCCGTAAGTTTCTAAATGATTTGGAGGTGATTCCTGAGGTAGAAAAGGTCATTACACTTTATTGTGATAATAGTAGGGCAGTAGCTAATTCTAAAGAACCTCAAAATCACAAAGCTGCCAAACATATTGAGCGAAAGTATCATCTCATAAAGGAGATAATGCAACATGGAAAGGTAGATATGGTAAAGATTCCCACAAAGCAAAACCTTACTGATCCATTTACAAAGACGTTGTCTCGAAAGAGTTTTAAGGGTTACCTAGCAGGGATGAGAATGAGAGATATGTCAAACTTGTTTTAGGCAAATGAGAGATTGTTGGAGTTATGTAAATATAGTGTCATGAAAAACAAGTGTATTTGTAACATCCCATCACCGATGGGAAGGGTAAATTGGTCAATTGGGATAGGCTAGTAATTTGCATTGCATATTTCTGGTACGAACATACATTTGGCCTCTTGGCCTCTAATTGTTGAGGACTGAGTCATTTGGCACATGCGCTTATATGTTCATGCATTCATGTCATTCCCGGCATTTAATTATGACTGTGATGTGATTTGTGAAAATTGTGAGATAACTGCGTATGTAATTGAATTGGAATGTCTTAGGAATTATTTTCAGTTGGTTAGGGATCCTTAGAAATTTTCTAGCAAATTGGGAGAAAAAGTTCAGACTGGAAAAACTTTATAAGTGACAGACTGACTGATTAATAGTACTGAAAAATTGCAATGGGGATGGAAAGTTGGATTTATGATTTTAGGAATAAAAATGATGAGTCATTGGAATTTTAGAGACAGGTTAGACTGGAATTGATTTTGTATAGAGGGATTAGTGCATACCTAGAGGGCTCTCCTATCCCTACTGGCGCGTGGAAAGTAATGCATTCCCAGAGGGCTCTCCTACTTCCTAAGACGCGATTACTGTTTAATGAGTCCGAAAGGGGCAGATCAAAGCTATATGCTCAACGTTTAATGTGCCCGAAAAGGGATAGACACGTTTGCATCCCTCGAGTAGGGGTGAAACAAAACCGTGAGGATGGCCCACCACGCCAAAGCGGACAATATCGAATGGTAGAAGTGCATTCCCTGAGGGCTCTCCTCCCCCTAAGACGCCTCTACTAAATACTGTTCACTGTTTAGCGCTCGGTCACAACACTGTAATAAAATGGGAAAGAGTCACATATGCATTGCATACATATTGTGATGGATTGAATGTTATGAATGGGAAATTGGCAAGAGTGCATGATATAATTGTGATAACTGATTTGCGTAATTTCTTAGTTCTGTGATCGCATGAGAATCGGTAAATTGCTATATGGTTTTCTGAATGTGTTATTGTGATATGTTGTACGCTATTTGCACAATGGATTAATTGGATGAACCATCGATGATAGTTTCTCATTGAGTTCGCAAACTCACCCAAAATTGCAACTATTTTTCAGGAAATTGAAGAGTACCCCGTTAGACAAACGGGAGTATGCTTACTGCATGCAAGTCAGAGTTTGAGGTCGGGATCAGTTCACGTCTGCATTAGTGTCATTCCGATTTATATGTAAAATTGTATTTCTGCTATTTCCGTAGATTTGTGCTTTTTATTTCGGAGGGCCCCAATTGGTTAATGTTGTATTGTAATGTGAATTCTGAAAGCGTTCAGGAATAACATTGGGCCCCATTTGGTTATGGATTACTGTACTTGTAATAGTTAAATACTGTGGAGTATCTTTTATGACTGGAATTGTATTATGATCGAAATATTTTCGTATTAAAGCGGGCTCAAATCATTTACTGAATTCCGCACATACGATTGTTTTTAATAAAGAAAAATGTCTTACTGAGTTTTATACTGTTTTAACTGCTCTAGTATACCACCCTTGTGAGGCACGGGCTCGGATATCACCCTCGATGTCGAGTTTGGGTCTTGCAGGAGTGAGATGCTACAGTATTTACATGTAACTTAATTTTCTTTTAGTTATAGCTTTGTAATGAAAATATTTATTATTAATGAAATAAAAGGGCTTGTTTTTATATGTATGAGCATTATATATCTAGTCATAAGGTAACGAGATTCTTTTGTAAGTAATATATATATACATAGAGATGTATGAGAAGTATGCATATTATAAGAATCTAAAATAATGTATTCACAGTTAAATAATCAAGTTGGTCGCTTGATTATGGTTTAGACTGTAGTGTTGCGATTTATCTTCGTATAAATAAAACAGTCTACTTCAAGGGAATGATGAGTTTCATATCATGATAGTAGTCGACTATTGATAATGACACTATTAAATAAATCTGAAATCAAATATATTTTCAATAATAAAGTAGGTCGTTATTTTAGTCTTAAAACATACATTTTAGCATTTGCTTATTATGGACCACAATCTTGATGAGTGGTGAACTCATATATGTTTCATTATAATTCTTGGTATGATCGAAATAGATTTTTACAGAGTATTAATCCAGTGTTTGCATGTTGGAATTATTAATTAAAACATATATCAGGGAATATTCACTCAAATAAAGAGTTGATAGTGATATCATCACTTCTAGATGTTTTAAGGAGATTGGTGATTAAACTGGTGCCAGTAGTTTGATGGACTAGCTACCTATCAAGTCTTAATACTAAGATGAGATCTTGTATGTGAACACCATATAAAGTAAAACGGGAGATCTAAAAGAAAAAACCAACTTAAGGGCAAAACAGTAATTTTACCCTTTGTTGTGTGGATGACTATAATAAGGTTCAAAATAGGGTTTGCAATTGGACATGAAATATGTGTTTTCATAATATTTAGTAATTCAAGAGTTCAACTAATTGTCTTTGATGAAATGACATTTAGTTAATAAGCTAAAATTAATTCTAATGAGATTAAAGTAATTCTAGACTTATTGGAGCTTGAATTATCTAAGTCCAATAAGATTTCCCATTTAACTTCAAGAAAGGTTATCAAGCAAAGTAAGAAATATAAATGGAGGTTTTGAAGCCCATGATTGAATGATTGAGCTTATATTAATTAATGGTTAATAAGAAGCTCAAATGAACATTTAGAAATGGGCTAGACTTTGATTTAATTTAATTAATTAGATTAATTATATTAAAACAAAATTCTTAAACAAATGAAGGGAATTTTGATTTTTTAATGGTTAAATGTGCATCTGCACATTTAGCGTTGAATTGCTAAATAAAGATGGTATTTATCATGCACTATCATCATTAAATGAAGTTATGATCTTACCATTAAATGGTTTAATGATTGTCTTTTAATGATGTCATATTATGTAACATTTTTAGCATTCATTTGATTAAATATGAAAGAAGTGCATTTGATGAATCAACTTCCTTCTTTCATCACTAAAAAGCTGAAATTGATATATCATTTTAGGTTATGATCTTTTCATATAGCCATCTTAAAAGACAAATGAGAAGAGTCTCATTTAATGACTTCTTTATGTTTGATTAAAGAAAGAAGTGATGTATTGGATGCTATTCTCTTCTTTCTTTTCATACATAACCGAAATTGAG
>JANTNU010000004.1:8201947-8212247 GCA_024752395.1 Erythroxylum havanense
AACAAATGAGAAGAGTCTCATTTAATGGCTTCTTTATGTTTGATTAAAGAAAGGTGTGATGCATTGGATGCTCTTCTTTTCTTTCTTTTCATGCATAACTGAAATTGACAAGGTGAAAGACAGGTGTTCTTGCATTTTTTACTCTCTCTCCTTTCATGCATGTGTTAGTCGAAATTTGAATAAGAAAGTGTCTCATTTGTGGCTTCTTTCTTCTGAAAAAAAATCTCCTCCAAAATTTTCTTCTCCTTTCTCACCAAAGGATCTTGTTAACCTAGTTGTCCAAGAAGAATAAGTGGTAGATCGCATTGGTTGAGGATATAATATCGAGAAGAAGACACAATAACAAGAAAAAGAAGATACATCACCTTGGAGAGGATACATTGCCAAGGATAGGATAGCACAGCAAGGAGTTAAAGTTGCAACAAAGGAGTCGACAATATTTTTACCGCCTTGTTCTTATGTTAAATATTATTGTTATACCGTATCATGTATGGATTGGCATGTTAATTTAGTTATCTTGTTTCCACTGTGTTATGATTTCTTTTAAAAAAAATTGAAATCCACCATTTAACCAAATCTTGCATGTTTTCTTTCCGATCCAACACATCTTGTTGTTGTATTCCATTTATATTCCCACCTTGCTCTTGGAATTTTTGGTGCAAGCTTGGAGGGCTAAGATAGCTTACTGATTAAGGTGGAGTTTGAGTTAACAAGTAAGTGAATTTTATAATCTTTGTGGCATGTATGATAGAAATCTTATGATGAATGAATTGGGATGAATTACGTGAGGTATTGATGATGAGGTTGTGCTGGAAATTAATGAATGAATTGGTTACTTTTCTGTTTTGTTTTTTATGCATGAGAGCAGTAAGTTAAAGGTTGTTATATGGATGATTTAGATTGATATTTGAATTTTAATAAAGGTGATTTAAGCTAAAGAAAGGTGCTACTGAAGTGTTTTTAAAGTTGGAAAGAAAACCCCTAGGACTATATGTATGATAGTGAATGATATTTTTGTTTTGGTTTTTAATACATGAAAGATAGATAGTTTACGAGTTACCAATTGGATAATTTTGAGCTGAATTGGAGATGAAATTGACATGGAATTGAATTGAATTATAATTAAGGTATAATTAATGGACTATGATGAAGATACTTTGAATTTGGTATGAAGATGTGAAAATTTGGAAAAAAAATTGAAGGAAAACGAATAGAAAATTTTTGGGTCACTCATCCCATGATCATAGGAAGGTACCCACGATCGTGGTCAATGCTTTAAAATGGAAATTTTCTATTTTGTGTGATTGTTGAACCAACTAAGGATAAGTCACTTTACTTTGGTTCATTTGGACTTAATTGAAGCTTAAAATGAACCTAGTTTGATGCAGATTAATTGGTTAAGGGTTTGATAAGTCTAGGTTGTTAATTGATGTGATAACTTAAGGAATGAATTGTCTTGATATCGATGTACTTAAATTTAGAATTTATGAGTTGTTAAAGGTACAAAAGTGTTCTTATGAATGCAAATATGATTAAAAGGATATGAGTCATATGAATTAGGTATGAATGAATGAGAATTGGAAAAATTGTATGAATGGAGAATTTAGAGAAATAAAACTTACTTAAGGCATAAACTAATTGCAAACAAGTTATATACAAGCTATAATATTTGAATGATTAAGACTTGTGATTAAGGATACATACCCGAAAAAAGTCAATTAAGCATGCATTAGACAAGAGATATATACATGTTCATGGTTGAATAATTATTTGATTGATCAACATAGTAATACGTGAATTAAGTATGTATTGCATGGTTAAAGAAACACAAATTGATCGTCAACATCTAGATATTATCGGGTCATCAAGGTAATAGATTAATTGAAGCGTACTGTGAGTTAACCTAGATGTTTTCTCACTAAGATTAAATTGTTTAAATTGACTTTCAATTACTAAATTGTTAGGTATATGATTGTCATGATTTCGGACATTGTTGGTTTGAGGATTTTGATATTTAGGATTATATTGGAAGTGCTTTTTGTTTGTATGTGAATGTGGAAAATGTGTACACAACTAAATATTGAACGTCAGACTTAGATCCGAAGAATGTGATAAATGACTGAGCACATTGAATGAAAGGCATTGATAGCATAATATGTGAATTGATGTAATCCATCGTATTGAAATGTATGATCAGATAAAAAAGTTATGGCCGGAGTGACCAACGAAAGTTAGAGCTTAAAGCTCTTGAATGTGCATAAAGAACCATAGGCTTAGTTATTAATGAGCCCGATATCCACAATAGGTATGGGACAGTAAATAAAATGAGTCTGGTATCCACAACTAGTATAGGACAGTAAATAAGCACTCGGTCACAACAAAGTAAAAATGAATGGATTCACATATGCATTTGCATATGCAACTTGATATGTATGATATGGATGACTGAAATGAATTATTGAATTGCTTTGGAATAGTGTTATGCCATGGTTGTATACAAGTTGTACTTGTTGGGATTAGATAGTATGAATGATTACGATGGATTATTAAATTGTTCAAATATAGTGATATGCAACATTTATGTATAAGATGTATTTGTTAAAATGTGATGAAAAGTGATATGGTGTACATGTCTAGAATAATGTGATATATTTGTTGAATTTGATCATATACTTGTGGTTTTTGTGTTCTAACTTGAGTGAGCACATCGATGATAGTTCACTCACTGAATTCACATACTTATCAAAATTGCAACGTTAATTTTCAGGTACAAGGGAGAGCTAGCTTCTAAGGTAATCTAAGAAAAGTATAGTACCTGTATTTTTGGGACAAAATGGCTCAAAGGTCTAATCAGTTAATTTTAAAGAGTCTAGTTAGAGTATTTTGGTCTAGTGTCCCATTTCATGCTGAATATTTTGTATGGAGTTGAAACTCTTGCATAATATGTAATGTTTATACATGAGTTATAAATTGTAATGACATAGTGAATGTTATGTTTGTGAATGAGATGAGAAGGCTTGATCTTTTAAAGATCTTGTGATATGTGTGATGCCATAAATAAGATAATGTGTTTTCTCTAACATGTCATTCTCATTGGGTATGTGCTTGGATATACTCTGATATACCAGATATATGCTCTGTGAGAGTGGTATGTTATAATCACCTCATCTAGATCTTCCAAAAATTGACGTTTAAGTTATTCATCCAAACCTACTTGAGGTGAATATGCACACATTACATTTAGCACAACACCTTTTACCATAATCTTTATAGAAATAATCCAATCATTTGTCCTCTATACTATAAAAAAATTAATTAAAAGTTTCTTAACAACCAAGATACTTACCCCATTCTGCCATCTTTGACACCCTGAGTACCTAATTTTGAACCCATTAATCTCTTTTGTTTTCACCCCCATCCATTTTGTTTCTTGGATGCACATTATATGAATTTTATATTTGTCTAAAATATCTACTACTTCCAAATAATTCCCTATAATGGTCCTTATGTTTTAAAAACCTATCTGTAATACGTCAACATCTTCTTTACTATTAGACCCAGCACTTACCGAAAGACTTGCCTTTACTCTATCATCCATAGTTAAAGCCACCACTCCTATCCTAATGTCCAACACAAGCTAAAGAACACAAGTCCCTAAGTGGCTCCAAAAATAATACATGATAAGAAAACTAGGATTAAAAATAAATTCCATAAAAGGACTCCAATAAAATAAATGAAACCTAAAAAATCAAATTAAAGTTGCTTATGCAAATCTAAAGGATGGTAAAAAGGAAATGAAGAAGCTCAAAAATACAATTTCTAAAAAATAAAGGATGATAAAAAGGAAATGAAAAAGCTTAAAAATACAAATTCTAAAATTACCATTAGTTACTGCAAATTTGACAGTTTTGGCAAATTTTTCAATGGATTTTGAAGGAACATTCAATAGGTAGTTGCAAGTAAAACTAGGTTATAGGGATGGAGAAATGGAGGACATTTATTGGACTGGCAATGGCATTGGAACAAGGAAGTGGACGACTGAACTAGCGCTGGAGCACTGAAGGATGATGATCAAAGTGAAGGCAATAAGTGGCTATGGGGAGACTGAGGTAATGAATAGTGATTATGATTTACAAATGATTATGCTACAATAACCAAAACCCAATTTTCCCAGATCACAACTAAGTAAACCAATTCAAAACAAAGATGCATCGAAGTAAAGACTTTAAGATCGCAAGAGCAAAACAAGACAATACAATGACACAGAGATAGAGACACAGAGATAGAGATAGAGACAGAGACATAGATAGAGATAGAGATAAAGAAAGGAGAGAGAGAGCAAAACAAAAGAGTAAAGCAAAACTCTAAGGGAACATATATGTATTTTTACTTATATAAGTCATTGACATGATAAGAAGATCCAGTGAAAATATGGAAATATTACACCAACATAGCCATAACGTTACCATTACATATTACCTAGATGGAGCAAACTTTTGGTTGATGCCTATTGAAGCATTTATTACATAGACCTTGTTGTACGCTAGTGAACTTTAATAGAACATTTAGGAAGAAGCAAATTCTAGTAAGACTTTATATTAGTTTTCTTGTCTTCTTTTGGCTTTCCTCCCACCTTCTCCAATTGGCTCTTTTAGTGCATCATAATGCCTATCTTCTTAGTCCTAATTAATAACGAATCAATCAACTAATTCAAAAGAATAAAAGAATTTGAGGCAATGTGATTCTGTTTCACATTATTTTTTTTCTTTACTTAAATTTCTTCACCTTTTGATCAAAAAAGGAATTGTCAAAACCCGAACTCTTTAACCTAACACTCACCAACTTTATTTTGCAATACCAATATCAATTCTATTTAAGTCTTCTTTAAAGTTCTAAATGAGTTTGATATTCTTTCTAGGTTATATACATATAAAGATAAGAATTCTCTCTATATTTTTATAAATAACTATAACTTGTTCACAAAGGTTATCTGGCTACCTTTTGAATACCTTAGAATTCCTGTATAGGCTTTCAGACTTCCACTTAAGGATTGTTATCCTCTTATTCATCAATTAAAAGTAAGATACATTTTAGATAACTAAGACCTTATTTCTTATTAGATGAATTCAATTTATTAAATTCTATCTTAAGCACCCTTCACATCAATTGATCAACCTACTTATTCCTTCTTTATAAAGAGGTCAAACATGTTGTTAAAAGTATATAAAAAACTTGTTTTAGCTAGGAACAAATGGTTGTCATTTTAAATTCAAATTCAAATAAAGAGATATTTATATAAAAACATAAAAGAAGGTCTCATTATTCTAATTAAAGTTAACAAGGTACTTCTATCGAAACAAATATAAAGATAAATTATGGATCATAACTTGCTTTGGGTCAAATAAATTGTCATTAAAAGTATAAATAACAAAAGCTTCTGAAAAATGATTCCACCTAATAATGCTTTATAAATTCACGATCCTGGAGGAGAATGAAAGAAATATATTCTTCTAATATGAAAATTGGCATCAATGGAGACCTCTAGATTTTGAAAACTTAGTAAGAATTCTAGGTCAACATTGAGTAGAACTTATAATTAGTCCATATAGCAACCCTTTGATCATGTCCTATGCCTAATTCTAGATCATTAAGTATAATCAGGAACAACTTACCAGATTATAATATAACATCATTCATAAAGACAAGATCATTTCACTAGATAATGCATTCCACAATTTTTGAAATCAAAGCACCCTTAGGATATTCAAAGATCAAGCCCCATACTAATCATGACATTCTATCCTTTGGTATATAGTTAAATCCATATTCATTCTTTGGTCTATGATTAAACAAAGGTTGCGAACTAAAGATAAACTTTACTTCATCAAAATAGTTTATAGGAATTGCATTCTATGTAATTCTTATCTTAAAAATCACAAATATCTATTCTTCGATTGTCGATATTATAGGCTCTTATGGAATCTATGCTATTCTTATGTAACTTGTCATAGATTGTGATAAATTAGGAATCCATAATAGATAGGCAATATCCAAATTTAAGGACTTATATGCTAACTTCCCCTTAAAGACAGTGCTTAGTTGCTCTATTTACAATTTATGCAATGAAAGAAAATAAAAGAATTTTAAAGGGGGCACACAATATATCAAAAACTTCAAAGTAAAATTTTATGGATAAGAGAAATAAATTGCCAAAGGGAATAATTCTAAAGTTAGTTCCTCATTGGTTTATAATGGGAATTTTTTACACATGTTCCTACGATGGCATTTGATCAAGATTAACATCCTTTTTTTGTAACTGTTGCATGATATATGTTTCTTGGTTAAGTCCTCTTAGCTTTTGTAAATAAGGACATTTATTCTCCTACAACAACCTTTTATAGAATGATTAGCTCCTTTTGGAGCCTTTCTAGCTACTTGTAACTATATATTCATTTCTAATTGTTGGATAATGTCATATTTGCTACAATATATCTGCAGTAGATTTAAAATTTGAAAAAGTCAAGAATCTCTGCAAGTATCAAAGAATAAATGCTATCAAATTGTTTAATTTTTAAAAATTCAAAATCGGTTATTTATGCAGCAGATTTCTTGCTAAACTTTAGCCTCTATTTATATCAATATTATTGAACATCTTGTGTATAAAAGTTATTCATCACATCAATAAATGTGGGATAGTTTTCTTTATCAAAAAACAATTATATTATTTACTTTAATTCAACAAATTTGGTATAAAGCCCTCTTATTCTTAAAAGAACTAAATTGAGTGAATGAGAGGAAATTGTTATCAATTCTTCAAGGATGGTAGGAAACAATTATTTTTCAACTTCACCAATTTTCTTTATTGTGATTTATCAATTATGGGTAATAAAAATAAAGTGTTTTCTTAAGGCACATGATATATAGGAAATTGTTGAGAATGATGAAGTGTGACCTCTACTTGAAGATCCATTGTAGTTGGAATCAAGGATCAGAAGGATAAAAAAAAGAGATCGAACGTTAGGATATGTATCAAATGAGGTTTCCTCAAGGATTATGGCTTGTGAAATGTAAAGCAAGCTCGAGCCACTCTTAAACAGACTTTCCAAGGAAATGAGAGAACAAGTCATCTGCAAGTTCTTAACTTAATGAGGGAATTTAAACTTGTAAAGATGGACTTAGAGACATTTAATAAGTAATATGATATGCTTATGATTATTGTTAATAAAATCATACTTATAGGGGAGGAAATGCCAGATAGGATAATTGTAGAAAAGGTTCTTGTAAGCCTATTAAAGAGATTTGAAGCCAAATTTTCATCTCTATAACCCTCAAGAAACTTATCTCAAATGTCACTATCTGAATTATTAAATCTTCTTCAGGCTCAAGAATAGAGAAGGAGAATTAGGCAAGAATTAACTTCAAAAGGTGTTTTTAAGCAAAAGTAAAAACAATAGACTCTGTTAAATAGTAAGGAAAGGTGTTTTTAAGCAAAATTGAAAACAATAGACTCTGTTAAATAGTAAGGACAAGAAGAAGCAATGTAGCAAATGGAGGAGTCAAGATGAAGGCAGTAGTATAGATAGAAACAATCAAGAGAATTCTTAGCTTTATGTTTATTTCAAAAAATCAAATCATCAAGCCTGGCATTACTATTTTAGACATGATGTAGTTTGTAGAGCATATAACTAGAAAGGGCATATTGTTAGAGTTTGTAAGAACAAGGAAAAAAAATGATCAACATACAGAGGTAACAAATAAGGTGCAATTGTTTATTGCTACTTGTTTTATAGGAAGTAGCTCCAGTGATGCATGGTTGATCGATAGTGGATGCACTCTCAATATGACTAACAATAAATCCTTATTTAAAGATCTGAATAAGTCACATATTTACAAATTAAAGATTAGAAATGGTGATTTTAACTCAGTTAAAGGCAAAGGAGATATAGCAATCAGAGATGGTACAAGTATTCATACCTAAGATTAATCAAAATGTGCTTAATATGGGGCAGCTATTGGAGACGAATTTTTTTGTTATTTTCTAGGACAAGAATTGTGTCATCTTTGATCCTACTAGAGCTTAACTATTTTTAGTAAAGATGAACGGAAAGAGCTTCGCACTTGACTAAGATCATGTTATTAACTGCATAAGGTTTAATCAGTCTCAGATATGGCATAAAAAGTTAGGTCACTTTCATTACTCAGCTTTATCTTTTATGTCAAAAGAGTGATTTAGTACATGACTTAAAAAATATTGGAGAAAGTGGTGGATTTGTGATGTGTGTCAAAAAGGAAGATAATGTCATTTCCTAAAACAAAGGCCTATAAAGTAACTCAGAAACTCCAATTGATTCACAAAGATGTGTGTAGACCTATAAAGACTCAATCTTTAAGTGTTAGCATATATTATATTGCCTTTATAGATGATTTAAATAGAATGGACCGGGTATATTTCATGAAGCATAGTTCAGAGGTTTCTCCAATCTTCTAGAAATTCAAAATATGGATTGAGAATCAAAATGGACGCAAAATTAAGGGAATAAGGTCTAACAATGGCACTGAATTTATATGAAAATTTTAACAAGTTTTATGAAGATACAGGTATATAATATCAATTAACAACAACCTATACTCCACAACAAAATAGAGTGAGTGAATGGAAAAATAGGACAAAAATGGAGATGGCTAGATGTTTATTATTTAAAAAGAATATACCTAAGTTCCTATGGGCTGAATCTTTCAATATTGTAGTCTATTTACATAATAGGTTGCCAATAAAAATCTCGATGAACAAGAGTACTTTTGAATTTTTGACATGGTTATAAGCCATTTGCGAGCAGTATAAAGTTTTGGAAACATTTTCTATACACATGTGTTACCAGTGAGGAGTAATAAGTTGGATTAAAATTCAAAAGTTGGAATCTTTATTGACTACAGTAGCATCACTAAAGGCTATAGAGTTTATTAGCCTTTAACAAAGAGAGTAATTGTAAGTAAAGACATCAAGTTTGAAGAATCTACATTTTGGAACTAAAACAAATCGACATTAAAATTTGAAGAAACTAAAGTAGGAACTCTTGCACATAAAGAATCAACTGATGACTCCATAGATGATGTACTAGATGAAGGGACCAAATCTTTAAGTGAAAAATATCAAAAGTGAAATGTAGCTATCGTTGATGAACCTGTAGATTATGAAGAGGATGCTAAAGAATGAAACTCGATAGTAGCAATAAAGGAAAAGTTAAAGATGATTAAGAAGAATCAAACATGGAAACTTATAGATTGGCTAAATAACAAAGATCTAAAAGTATAATGTGGGTGTTCAAGCTGAAAATGGATCCTAATGGCTCCATCAAAAAATATAAAGCTAGATTAGATATAAAAGGGTATGCACAGTAGTAGGAGAAAGATTTTCCGTAAACATTTGCACCAGTTGCTAAGATCGAAACAATAAGGATGTTGCTTATAGCTATAGTTCAAGAAGGAAGGAAAGTTCATCAATTAGATGTAAAGTCAACCTTTTTAAATGACTATTTGGAGGAAGAGATCTTTGTAAAACAACCATAAGGTTTTATGGTGGAAGTTAAACAAGACAAGTTCTACTTGTTGAAGGGAGCTATGTGTGGCTTAAAACAAGCACCTAGAGCCTGATACAGTAAGATTGATGATTTCCTATTAAAATCATAATTTTATAAGAGCATGAATGAGGCAACTTTATATGTTAAAACTTTTGGTAAAGATATTTTAATAGTTTTAGTGTATGTTGATGATTTTTATAACCGTAAGTAACTCTGATATGATACAATAATTCAAAGATCAATGATGAAGGTATTTGAGATGACCAATTTGGGGCAAATTTCATATTTTCTTAGCATGGAAATTATTCAAAGGTCAACAAGGAATCTTCACTAGTCAGCAGAAGTATGCAAGGGAGACAAAAAAAAGTTTGGAATGGAGAATTCCAAGCCTATTAGCACCCCTTTGATGCAAAATGAGAAAATTGGCAAGGATGAAGACGGTGAGAAGGTAAATTTACATCCATACAGAAACATAATAGGTTGTTTAATGTATTTGACTGCAGTTATCTAGCGCCCCCTCACCGTAGAGTACACATCGGGACTTCCGACACGTATCCCACGACAAAGGCGCACTACCAGAACAATTCTACTAATATCCATATGGCACCGCAGTAATTTAAATCACAATATAACAGAAATCAGTAAATTAAAATCTCAAAATAACAATCATCTTGTACAGTCATCCAAAGCCAGAATAGACCAGTCTATCAGTCTCCTAACAA
>JANTNU010000004.1:8244810-8255533 GCA_024752395.1 Erythroxylum havanense
ACATTAAAGAGCTGAACTAACCACTCAATACTGACAGCTCCTAGTTGATTCCATACCTCTATAGGGATCTCATCTGATCCTATGTAATTTCTCCCCTTGTGATCCTCCCCTATGAGTACCCGTTTAGAAATTGTTCCGACACGGGGGGTTCCCCTAACTCTATACTGACTAATATGTCTTCGTTATAAAGGTCATAAAAGTATCTCTGCTACCTCTATTTGATAGCTTGGGCCTCTGTGAGTTCCTATCCTGCTTCGTCACAGATACAGTAGACTTGGTTGAAATCCTCCTTCTCATGTGCCCTATCTCTTACTATCTTGAAAATTCTTTATGCTCCTTTGACTTTATCCAAATCCCTATACATATTCTCGTAAGCTTCTCCTTTAGCCATTGAGATAGTCTTCTTTGTCTTTTATTTTGTCAGTCTATACCTTACTCTATTAGTTACCATCTCCACCTCTGTTGCACTTGCTAACAGATCTTTAAAAGCTCTCTTTTTCACCTTTATTGTCCCCTGGGCCTTGTCTGGCCACCACCAAGATTCCATCTGCCCCCTGTCTTTTAGATACCCCTATGAGTTTTGTGGTGATCTCTCTCACTACGGGGGCTACTCCTTGCCACATCTGATTCACATCCCTACTCACAGCTCATGTTGTATTATACCTTACCTAAGTCCTAAAATGTTCCACCATATCCTCTTTCAGTCTACACCGTTTGATTTTGCAAAATAGCTCGGTAAATTGCTGTGCCCTCCATTCCTTAATTCTTAAATCCAAAACTAACAATTTATGTTGGGTTGATAGGCGTGTAGCCGGAAGTACTTTGCAATCCTTGTACCATGATTTGGCTCTTATCCTAATAAGAAGATAATCAATTTACGTCTTGGCTATGCTACTCTGAAACGTCACCAAGTGCGCTTCATTTTTCTTAAAAAAAGGAATTTACTATTATTAACTCATATGCTATGGCCATGTCTAATAAATCAACCCCACTATCATTTCTGATGCCGTATCTGAAACCCCTATGAATTCCTGTATATCTGACTGAATCTGCCCCTATATGCCCATTAAAATCTCCTCCTAGGATGATCTGTTCAGTATATAGGATTTATTGAAGCACCCCATCCAGTGCCTCCCAGAACGTACGTTTTTTTTGTCCGTCTGCACTAGCTTGAGGTGCATATGCATATACTATATTGAGAACCACACTACTTAAAACAAATTTTGCACCATTATCCTATTATTGACCTTGTGATCCCCACTACTCTGTTTATAGGTCCCTTGTCCACTAAGATACCTATCTCATTCTTACTCTTATTCCAAGATTGACTTTTCCTTTATCAATATCCATTGTGAAAATGACTTCTAAATGATTCTTTTCTGCTTGCAAACTCTAACTGGGCCAAAAGCTCTCTATTCT
This sequence comes from Erythroxylum havanense, assembly GCA_024752395.1. NCBI lineage: Eukaryota > Viridiplantae > Streptophyta > Magnoliopsida > Malpighiales > Erythroxylaceae > Erythroxylum > Erythroxylum havanense. The sequence goes on from JANTNU010000004.1 coordinate 8,246,230, forward strand.
CTTGTTTACTCCAATTTTAGTAATTCAAACCCTAATTTTTAATGCCTAACAAAATCCAATCATGGGTTCATGCCTAACAAAATCCAATCATGGGTTCATATACATGTCGTATTACTTTTACCCTATTTTATAACTTTTTAAGTAAAATGGTACTACCAACATGCAATTGACACATGGACATATATGGTCCTTGTTTTTGATCAAGGCATTAATACAAGGTTGTGTAGGGTGGCAAAGGAGAAACATAATGATCCACCTTAGAACATGATCCTAATACAATACTGTGTTCTAAGGTCTTTATTCTCTTCTTCCAAAATTGTTCTAGATCGACCTAATTCTTCTCGATATTTACTTATTTTCCTTAAAGAGGTAGAATTAAGATTTGGAACAAAATACATCTCAATTTGATTACCAAATATTCTATAAGTGTCAAAAACACAAACATAATGTTATAAAAATCATGTTAAAAGTAATTTATATTTAACATACATCAAACTCCTCCACACTAATCATTTGATTGACATTTAACTGTCCTGAAACAAATCAATTTATCTTTCCATATCAAATAGAAAATAATTATGAAAAAGCATCACATAAACAAAACATACTAATCAGAATTATCCATTACTCATTCAATCATAAGGGTAATCAAAACATTAAGCAACTAACTACTTCTTTTGATTCATAAACAACTTAAATCACAAAATTTAAGTCCATGTACAAAATGACCATACACAAGAGGTATAGTCAAGGACTTAAACCTTCTTTTTTAAAGACACATGAACCAAGCAAGACGATTCTCAGTAGCACGAACAAAACGCAAATTGATTATCTCCTTGTCAGGATAAGTGCCAGATCATGGTGCAAGGATTGTAAAGTACTCCCTGCTGCATGTCTTTCAATCCAACATAAATTATTAGTTTTGGATTTCGAAATCAAGGGATGGAGGGCACAGAAATTTACCAAGCCAGGCCGTAAAATCAGATAGGGAAGACTCAAAGGAGACATGGAGGAGCTTTTTAGGTCTCAGGTTAGGAACAATGCAACATGGGTTGCGAGTGGGGATGCAAATCGGATGTAGCAGGGAGTAGCCCTCGTAGTGAGAGAGATGGTCAATAGATTACTAAGGGTATCTAAAGGATAGGGGAGGGGGCGAATGGAGTCATGGTGGTGGTCGGACAAGGTCCAGGGGACGGTCAAGGCAAATACGGGAGCTTCTAAAAATATGTTGGCAAGTGCAACAAAGGTGGAGCAGATTATTAATATAGTAAGGTATAAACTAGCGCAACAGAAGGCGAAAAAGACTATCGCAGTGGCTAAAGGAGTAGCTTATGAGAAGTTGTACAGGGACTTAGATACGGTTAAAGGAGCACAAAGAATTTTCAGGATAGCAAGAGATAGGGCACGTAAGATCACAGACTTCAACCAAGTCTGTTGTATACGTGACGACGAAGAAGAACAAGTACTCACAAACGCCCAAGCCATCAAGCGGGGGTGGAAGAGAAACTTTCATGGTCTATATAACGAAGACATATTGGTCAACATAGCATTAGGGGAACCCCCCAGGTTGGGATTATGTCTAAACAGGTACACTTGGGGGAGGATCACGAGGGGAGAAATTACAAAAGTTTTGAAGGGGATGGGGAGTGGAAAGGTAGTAAGACCGGATGACATCCCTATAGAGATATGGAAGCAATTAGGTGTTGTAGGTACTGAGTGGTTAGCTCAGATCTTTAATGTGATCCTCGAGTCCGCCAATATTCTGGATGAATGGAGGTTGAGTTGGTTAATCCCCTTGTACAAGGTCAAAGGAGATATACAACAATGTCAAAACTGCATCAAACTATTGAGCCATACCATGAAGCTGTGGGAGAAGGTAACTGAAAGGAGAATCCAAAGAATTGCTTCGATATCGGCCAACCAATTCAGGTTTATGCCTGGTAAGTCCACAACAAAAGCAATACATATAAGGAACGATAACAAGATTTGAATATAGTTTTTGTAGATCTAGAGAAGGCATATGACAGAATTCCTAAAGGAATCATATGGTGATGTTTGGAAGCAAATGGCATTCCTTCGACATATATCAGAGTGATTAGGGATATGTATGATAAAGCACTGACTTATGTCAGGACAGTAGGAGGCGACACAGAAGTGTTCTCTATTGGTGTTGGCCTACACCAAGGCTTAGTTCTAAATCCTTTTCTGTTCACTTTAGTGTTAGATGAAATTACCAAACATATTCAAGGGGAGGTACCTTGGTGTATGCTATTTGCTGATGATATTGTCCTGGTGGACGAGACCAAAGAAGGGGTCAATGCCAAGTTAAAACGTTGGAGAGAAACGCTAGAGTCGAAAGGCTTTAAAATGAACAGGTCTAAGACAGAATATTTAGAATGTAATTTCTCAGGTAGCCAGATGATATAGGCGGAGGTAGCGATTGACACTAACATCATACCACATAAATTGAATTTCAAATACCTAGGATCTATCATTCAGAGCGATGAAAATATTGATGGTGATATATTACATCGTATTAGATCGAGGTGGTGCAAATGGAGGAGTGCAACAGGCATTTTATATGATAAAAAGGTCCTCGTAAAACTCAAAGGGAAGTTCTATAAAATGGCGATTCGGCCCACCTTGCTGTATGAGGCAAAATGTTGGCCGACTAAGCATAGACACAAGAGATGGTTGGTAGCCGTAGAAATGCGTATGCTTAGGTGGATGTGTGGCATTATCATAAAGGATATGGTACGAAATCGGGTAGTGGGAGAGAGACTACAGGTAGCAAGTATTGTAGAAAAGTTAAGAGAGACAAAGCTTAGGTGGTTTGACATGTTCGCAGGATGCCCTCTGATGCTTCGGTACGGTGCAGTGAGATAATAGACCTGAGTGGCTATAAGAGGAGGAGGGAAAGACCTTACAAGACCTGAAGGGCAGTGATCAAGAAAGATATCTCAGAGTTGGCCCTCACTGGGGTAGTTGCTAGAAATAGGAAAGTCTGACGTGATAGGATAAAGGTAAACAACTCACGTATCACATAGGAAGTTCAACTCACTATTAGGGAAGGATGCCCGCGATGGATGCCTAAAACATAGGATTTGTCTTATCCTCAGAGTTGCTCAGTGACGACCTCAGTGTGACTAGCGACAAAACGGGACGATTTTTACAAAGTGTAAGGTACTGCCAGATCGAGTTATGCATTAGGTATGTCTTCATCTTTTATCGAAATTCTATTTACTTAACTTTTTCGGCGTACTTTTTCATGTCCTGCATCATTACTGTGGGTCTATTGAAAATAGTCTCTTTATTATGTAGGGGTAATGTTGCGTACTACTAGACCTCCATAGACCTCGTTTCACTGCGGAATTTCAGATTGGGTATGATGATGATGATAATGATGATGACATGAACCAAGCTTGATGAAGTTCTATTGTATTTATATTTTTCATAAAAACGTTTTTTGAATTGAAGAGAAAATTGATAAAATATGAATCAAATAGAAAGAATGTCAAAATAAAAATACAAATCATCAATAAAAATTTTATCTTTGATTTTTGCATTTAGAAGTTTCAAGTTTAAATTATTGAATTGCAATAAATTTTTTTGAAGACTCTAGATTTGTCTATTTCAAAATTATTTTAAATTTAATTTAATAACATAAATTATATTAATACAAATATAATGAATTTACTTTTGGGTTAATTTAATGCATACTAGTTATTAGATTAAATTCATATTCAATTAGTTAGAGATAAAATACAACAAAATTTTAGTTTATATGTTTATTGAATAGTATATCAAAATATATTATTGATCTGTCAATTGATTAATACTTCTTTAAATTAATTGAAATTATTAATTTGTACAAATTTTTTATAATTAAAAAGGATGGCGGATTGGCTAAAGTATTATAAACCAAAGCTATGTGTACATTTCAAATATCTTTTTCGATAGGTACATTGTGATGTCTTTTAATTAATATTTGAACGTTGCAAGTGGAGGATCTTTCCCGACGAGACACAACTTCAATGGTTCAAATATCACATTTTCCATGTTTGAAAGTTAAATTTCTTTAAGTTTAAATGCCATGATGGAATCAGAAATTTGCAAAAGGAACAAAGAAGACAGAAGCGCGGGGTCCATAAAAGAAGACAGAATCTGTCAGGATTAAAATTTTCTACAAAACTTTACTCTTTGTTTCCATGCCGATCCCAAGGGTAAATGTGAATCCCGAGATTGAACTGGTAACTAAGGTACCACAATGAATGAACGAGGAAGGTAACTGAAACTGAGAGATACAGCAGAAGTCCGGGAATACCGGCACTGATGGAATAAATTTTACTAAAACTTGTTTTCAAGCAACCATCCCTTTCAAACAAGCTGCTGACTTTTTGGGACAATGCCCTTGTGTGCGTAGGAATAATATAACGCAAACCTCAAAAGATTTTTTGTTTTGTTTCATTCAATACATTGTTAGGTATAGGTATATATACGTATTCGAAGTGGATGTGTATCAAAATAAGCGGATTGTATGATTCGTTTTAGACGGAAGGATAAGGTCAGAAAGACGTATGTATAAACCACTTTACGTATAGCATTTATCAAAGTCAAAGTTGACATGGGGATTTGAGACAAAAACAGACTGGGATTAGGAATACGAATAGCAATGGAAATAGGAACATGAACAAGAATTGGGGGAAGTTAGGTTAAGAGCTGGAAGGTGACGGACACATGCCATCTCATGCCCATCAATTGGTCTCTTTCTTTCTTGTGTAGAACTTTTCAAAACCCCCCCAAAAAGAACAAATAAATTAATACTATGGTGTGGCTATTAATAACTCGTGAGTCGTGACCCTACAACTAAGCAACCAAAAGCCACGTACCCTCGTGCATCATCACCTATCAAACTCTCCAGTCCCTGCGCTTGCCTTCCTTTGGTCTTTCGTTTTTTTTTTTCCTTTCTCCTTCCCTCTTATTCCTTTTCCTTTCTGAAAACTTGGAAGCCTTCCTTGTTTTCGTATTCAGATATTCTACTTGTTAGAGCTTACATGGTAATGGTCAAGTTTACTTTTGTTGTTTAATAGCCTTGAAAATCGCGGTTCTGTATGTGAACATGGATCAGTTTGAATATCGAGAGGTGAGGTTCTGAGGCTTATATATGCATCTATTAGTATTGTGTCTTGTTTCTTGGATTATGTTACGATGTTATTCGTGGGTTGTGTTTCATTTAGGAGTACGTAAAGAACTCAAGAGGAGTTCAGCTATTCACCTGTAGATGGTTGCCTTGTTCATCGTCTCCAAAAGCTCTTGTTTTCCTGTGTCACGGTCTCTCTCTCTCTCTCTCTCTCTCTAAGATTGTGTTTGTGGTTGGGTGTGAGTTATTAAAAGCCATTAATGGGGTTGTTTTGCAGGATATGGCATGGAGTGCAGTGGCTTCATGAAAGGTAATAAATTCTTATCCTATTTTTGATTTACTAGCTCCTGTATATTATTGCCTCTCACGTAGAGTTCCAAATCCCCAACCCCAGTTAATGACGACACACATGCAATCAATGTATCAACGTGTTTATTTGCTTCCTTTCCATTAGCAGTTTAGCAACCAACGACCGCGTACCGTCTTCAATCGGTCAGTTCTTTAGCTTCACATGGAATGAACATTTACTCCCTCCACAGTCATAATAAATGTAACCATATGTTTAAGAAATACTATCATATTTAAGTTAGTGAGCAACTTTGATTCTTCTAATCCATAAAATGGATTATTGTGGATGATAACATATATACGTATAGTTAGTGGGAGCCAGACAGGTTTTGCTGTAACATATTTAATATGAGACATTAACTTCTTTTGGGTAGAAAGTTGAGAAAAAGTTGGCGTTGAATAATGCCATTTGTACAATTGCCTTGAAGAATGTGCCGTTCTTTCCTTCAAAACTTGCCTAAGGGTAGCTAATGTACAACTACTGCCGGTGATGGACCTTACAAAAGTATATATATATTATATATACATAATATATAACAATTGTACTATGACGCCGCTTTCTGTACCCATACCCCCCTGTCTACTGGTCCTTTGTCTTCGTCTTTTTCCATGCCCTTACAGAATAAAACTGTCAGGCCACTGGTATGGAGAACTTATTTGTTGATCTTATCTCCATGATCATGCACATGCCTAGTGCCTGTTCCTTTCCCATTAGCTTATCTCGATCTCCTTTCTCCCACTTTAACGCCTGTAATGAAACTTGAAAGAACAACTACTTAAATACGATAGTTCTAAATATTTATGAGAGGTTATTCCAACTTGTTAGTTCTAACTGCATACATAGTTATATTCAGTTACAGTAACGTACAACTAGTTCTTTTTTAATAGCTAGGTTTCCTGTAGGCATAAAATCATGTTACGTGTTGGTCCGCCACCGAACTTTTCTCAAAACTAGAAATAGATGTTAGCTGAGTTGGTTAGATTAGGTAACCAGTCGCACCCTTGTGCTCAATCATATACACTATCTCTCACGAGTCACGACCATAATCAAGCTCCAGAGAAGCTGGAATCCCAAGTCAACAGGTCTTATACATGTATTTTGCAATGCATTATCGAATTGATTCCTTAAATTTCAAATTGCTGATTATATTGTAGATGTAGATTCCTCCGTTATGGGGAAAAAAATAAAAATCCCAGGAGACATAGAACTACTAGGTTTGTCCTATATGGCTATATGTAACAGCTGCGTACCTGAAAATGTGAACATGGAAACAAAAGGCAACGTGGGACAGAATTGACCAAAAATTTTTAGTCTCCACATTAACCTAACATTTTGTTAGTTGACCAATATTTCTCCTTTAATACAAGAAAAGTATAATGTAACGGAATACCGAAAGTTCTAAGTTAATCCATTTTAGTTTGACAACAATTTATAGTTGGGAACTACTGTTGGTTTGTGATTATAGAATGCGGGATAAGGCTAGCACGTGCCAGATATGCGGTTTTCGGAGTTGACTATGAAGGACACGGACGGTCCGGTGGGTCTCGCTGTTACATCAAGAAGTTCAACAACATCGTGAAGGATTGCAATGAATATTTCAAGTCTGTTTCTGGTAAGAGTCGTGTAACAATTTTTTTTTTAAAAAAAAACCAAATCTGTCCAAGATCAATGGAACCCAATTGACTAGTAAATTGTTTATCAGGTGAGTACAAGGACAAGAGAAGGTTCCTGTATGGGGAATCCATGGGAGGAGCAGTGGCCCTATTACTTCACAAAAAGGAACCATCTTTTTACAACGGTGCCGTTCTGGTTGCTCCCATGTGTAAGGTAAAGGTTGATTAGTGGTTTCTTTCATATGATTATTGGAGTTTGATTTGGGTAAATCGTGGCGAAATCTTACCAGATATCGGAGAAGTTGAAGCCGCATCCGGTGGTTGTGAATATCTTGACTGGCCTCGAGGAACTTATACCAAAATGGAAAATTGTCCCTACAAAAGACGTCATTGACGCAGCCTTTAAGGATCCTGTCAAGCGTGAAGAGGTAAGAATCGAATGCACATATAACGTCTTTTCTTGCTGGAGAGACTAAAATGGGTAAACGACCTCTAGGCTTTGGAAGAAGAAGACAGTGTAGGCCATATTCTATGGGCTCACTTATCCATTTAAATTTATTTTTCAATTGTTTAATGTCAAAGTTAAAAGCAAATCTTAAAAGAAGATAAGATAATTTTTGAAAGTCATATACTTTAATTCTTTTATGATTGATGCAGGTAAGGAACAACAAATTGATCTACCAAGACAAGCCCAGGTTGAAAACAGCCCTGGAAATGCTGAGAACGAGCATGAGCCTTGAAGAGAGTTTGAATAAGGTTTGCATTTCTACACTACTGAAGCTTTGGCAATCTCATGGAACGCTGCAGTTGTTATATAATATGGTAGAAAGTCTCTTACTTCAAATAATGACTACCTAATAAAACTAACAAATGAGCTACAACGCATCTCAGTCTCAGATAAAACATGTCATAGTCCAAACTTTCTACCCTCTTTTTTTTTTTCTTTTCATTTGATTTTTGATGGCAGGTGACACTACCTTTCCTCGTATTGCACGGTGACGAAGACATAGTAACAGACCCAGAAATAAGCAAAGCCTTGTACACTCAAGCTGGTAGCAAAGACAAGACCATGAAATTGTACGCCGGAATGTGGCATTCTTTGACCGCAGGAGAGCCTGACGAGAACGTGGACATTGTTTTCGCAGATATCATTGCTTGGCTCGACATGCACGCCGAGTATGACGCCTCTAAACTTGTTCAACCAATGCACGAATCAACCATCAACAGTGTTGAGAAGCTTGGTTCCCCAACATTTGTGGGCAAGCAGTCCCGGAAAAGGCAATCCCATCTAAGCTATCTTTGTGGGTTTAAAGAACCCGGCACTCTTCACTCGGCTATGTAGTCAGTTAGTGGCAATGAATAAATCAATCAGAAGAATTACGTAACGAGAGTTGAGAGCGGAAGAGATTCGGAGAGAAGATTCGTACATAGAATCACATGAAAGAGAGAGAAAGAAAGAAAACAAATCTTATTATGACACAATATCGTATTCGTTATGACCTAGCCTAAATACAGCTGGAATATGATATCGTAGTTTAGTCTGTATGTTAACAATGATGACGTTATTTAAAAACGTTGTGTTTTGTACTAAACTCTAACGGCTAGTGAAGTCGTCTCTATTACCGTCTCCTTCTTCATCTTTTTCATTTGCATCTGTAACAATTCATTCCCCTTGACATCTTTGTCCATTATATTCAATTCTAGGAAACGTCTCTGAAGGTGGAAGAGATATTTCTACGTTGCGCCGGTGTCGTCTTTGTCTGACCCTCGGATAAGCCACTGGATCACCATGGGGTTGTTTCTCTTAACCATGGACAGTGACGGAGTCAAGGACGGAGATATGCAGGCCCAAATAAAATATAAATTTCACAAAAATTTTCATATAAAAATTAAATAAGAAAACAAAGTTTTATTAAGAATATAAAATAGTTAAAACTACAATGATCCTCGCCTACTTTTCATAGATTGAAATCTTTTCATAACAACATCATTGTTAATATTTGCAAATACATCTCTTTCAACACTAAACAATCATTCAATAGGTCACCTCCCATTTTATTACGAAGCGAATTCTTGATAATTTTTATTGCGGACAAAGCTCTTTCCACTATGACTGTAGCAACTAGTAAAAGTAATGACAATTTGACTAACAAATAAACCAAAGGGAATACATGATGCTTTCTTGTAGCCACCATTCTCTTA
>JANTNU010000004.1:8368506-8379675 GCA_024752395.1 Erythroxylum havanense
CCACTTTGTTTGTTAGTAGATTTGAACAATTTACAACAAAAACAATATATTTTATCTACATGTTTAGAATAAACCAATTATTTTCTATCACTAATCTCTCTATTACTCAAATTTCTATAATAATAAGAATATGAAAAATGACAAGAGATATTGTTTAAAGGAAACATAAGATTCAATTCTCTTATAGGCCCTTTTTCAACTAAAATATCCCTTGCTTTATTATCAAGATTATCCTAATTTTTAGGATCATAAATGTTCAATATAGGGCTTACTTGCTCAATATCCTCATGATTTTTAATATCCTCATGAATATGAATTTTATCACTTAAGTTTTTTTTATGTTGTTCAAAATCATCTTCACCTAATTCCTCAGGACTCTCATTAGAGGAGCTTACTCTTTTAATAAATTTATTTATTGTTTCTTTTTAGGATTCTATCAACTGTGCTACTTGTTTTCTTTTTTTCCTTTCTTCACTTCCAGACAAATGCTTTTTAGGCAACATAATATAAACTAATTATAACTCAATTGGACTAGAAAAAGAACAAAAGCACCTGTATGGAACTGAAAGAAGTATGTAGGCACAACCAAATTCCAACAGCTTCACAATATATCACAAAGATATATAAATGGTATTATATCTGTGATACAGGGACAAAATAAATAGCAAAATTTAATATCTAATATTAAAAATAAAAATCAAAGAGTAAAAATATATTAAAAAATCAGAAACTTTATCTTTAAATTATACTCAGGACTCAGAAGACAGAATCGTAAAATTTTTTGCTGCTAATTTTTGAGTTGGAGTACTTTAAATACATATATTGATGAAAATAAAAAAATTAAAAGGTAAAAATACACTTAAATATTTCAAGACTATTTATAAGCATGGGACCACAAAGTTACCTTTACATAAAAAAAGTTACAAAAAGACTTTAACGTTATAAGTAACGTTAAAGTCTTTAAATGACTTTAACGTAATAAGAATATAGTAACGTTATATGAGAGGGAACCCAATTTAATAACTCTACACAAATACCATTATCTTGCAGTTCCCATAATTCTACACAAATCATAAACCATTAACATAAACTTCCCATCCAATTGCCTAACAAGCAGCTTTTCTTTGTTTGTTAGTAGAGGGGGCTGTTGAAGTGGGCCCTGGGCAGGTGTTAACTGTTTCTTACTGTGGTGTATGCTAGTCTTATTCGTAACAAGCGAGATTTTTCTAGTCTCAGATGTATGATATTACAGATTCTGTAGATGATCCTTGGTTGTTGTTTGGTGATTTTATTGAAATTGCATATGTCTAGGAGAAAAAAGGGGGCGTTTTACTATTTGTCGCTAACTGTAGTAGGTTTTTAAAGCATTAGAACTATTGTTTTCTTATGGATTTGGGTTGTGTGGGTTGTCAATTTACTTGGATATGCTCAATTGTTATAATTAGTGTTAAACAAAAAAGTTTAATTAAGGCTTTGTGTAATGCTAGTTGACAACTGAGATTTCCTGAAGTTTTTATTATGTCTTTATCTCAGTTTATTTCTGATCATTTTCCTCTATTATTGTCTTTGAGAGGTTTCTCTTCCTTTCCTTTAGAGAGGCCATTCCGATTTGAGACTGCTTGGACTTTACGAGAGGATTTTAAGCAAGTTGTTTCATCGGTATAGTTTGCGCCTCATGATTCTATTTTTGGTGCTCTTTTATCTATTCAGGAACAAGTTGTACATTAAAATAAGGAGGTTTTTAGTAATATTTTTCAGAATAAGAGGGTTTTACTAAAGCGAATAAAGGGTGTTCAGTTGGCTATTCAGAATCATCCTTCTTCGTCTCTCTTGTTGCTTGAAAAATATTTGTTATGCCAATATGATTTGTGTTTGAACTAGAAAGAAATACTTTGGTTTCAAAACTCTCGTGCTGTCTGGATCAAGGATGGTGATCGATGTACTAAGTATTATCATACGATTACTAGGGTTTGTCAGAGATTGAATAAAATTGAACGTGTGAAGAATGATGTTGAGGACTAGGTGTCTAATCCAGCTTTATTGGAGGATATGATAGTGAGGTTCTATGAAAAGTTGTTCTCGAATGATGGGGTTTTTATATTGTAGGTTTTTTGGGTTTGAATTTTTCTTGGTTATCTGAGACAACAGTTGAAGGTATATTGAAACCTGTTACTCGGGAAGAAGTTTGGTTGGCTATTTCGAGTATGGGTTCTTATGGGGCCCTTAGGCCAGATGGTTTTCAACCTATAATTTTTAAGAAATATTGGGATGTGGGTGGTGAAGAGGTTTTCCAATTTGTGTCTCAAACTTTTAATTTTGGTGTGATTGATGCTCAGGTTGCTAAGGGTTTTACTGTGCTTATTCTTACAGTTTGTGCTCCAGAATCGATTTCTCAGTTTCGATCTATTACACTTTGTAATGTGTTGTCTAAAGTGGTAATAAAGGCTTTGTCAAATCGTTTGAAACCTTTTAATGATGATTTAGTTAGCCCGTTCCAGAGTAGTTTTATTCCTGAATGTACCACTACTAATAATGTTATTATTACTCATGAACTGTTGCATTCTTTTAGGAAGTCTAAAAGTAAAGTAGGCCATTTTGCTTTGAAAGTTGATTTGGAGAAGGCCTATAATATGGTCAATTGGGACTATCTATAGTTTGTGTTGTACGTCTTTAGTTTTCCTTCTCGATGGGTTAATCTGATTTTAAGTGCTCTTTCTCAGCCTTCATTGACTATTCTATGGAATGGTAGCCCCTCTGCGTCATTCTTTGCGATTCGAGGGCTTCGCTAGGGAGATCTAATCTCCCCTTATTTATTTGTTATTTATATGGAAGATTGGACTATGCTTATTCAGAGAGCACTGATGAGTGAAAAAGGGTGTCGATTAGGGCATCTAAAGGTGGGTCAGGTATTAGTCATTTATTTTTGCTGATGACTTGCTGATTTTTGGTAAGACTTCAGCTAACCAGGCTAAAGTGGTCTGTAAGGTGTTGGACGTGTTCTATGTAGTGAGTGGGTAGAGGGCTAATCTTTCTAAATTAAGAATTTATTTTTCAAATTCTATTTCTAGGGTTATGAAATCCCGATTACAATAGTTATTGGGAGTAGCAGTTACTTCTGACTTAGCCAGGTATTTGGGTGTTCCATTGTTGTATGATCGTACTTCAATTGCTCATTATAAGCATATTATGAGTTCGATGGAAACTAGGCTGACAAATTGGTGTTCTAAATTTCTGAGTCCCGTTGGGAAGAAAGTGTTTATTAAGTCTCCTATTTCTTCGCTATCAATTTACACGATGCAAACAGTTTGGTTATCTTCCTTTATTTATGGTAATTTAGATCGTTTGGCTCGTGATTTTTATTGGAGTTTCTCGCAGGATAGGCATAAGCTGCATTTGGTTGGTTAGAATTGACTTGTTCGACAAAAGAGTTGTGGTGGTCTTGCTTTAAAAAGTTCTAGATTGATAAATGTTAATTTGTTAGGTAAGTTGGGATGGAAGTTATTTTTGAATGATTTTGTTTTGTGGGTGGAGGTGTTACATCATAAATATTGTAATGGTGGGTCTATTCCATTTTTTGCTAAGGGCTCAAATTCTAGTTTATGAAAGGGGGTAGTTAAAAGTTTTGATTTATTGTTTCCTCTTTCGATTTGGAGGGTTAGGGATAGTTCTCAGATTAGTCTTTGGTTTGATAATTGGTGCTTGGGGGGTCCATTGGTAGATCGTATGGATGGTTTTTTTTTGGTAGGATAAAGTGAGTAGTGCTCACAAAAGCAGAACACTACCTAACATAAGAGACCCTTATTAAATCATGATCAAGCCATCTACAAACACTAGGGGGAGCTTGTCCCAAAACATGAAAACCAGGAGGAAAATCAAAAGCAAGGTGGGAAAGAGAGTCGGCAGCAAAATTCCCTTCTCTATAGATGTGAGTGAGTTTCACAGTATTAAAGCGCTTTAATAAGTCGAGGATTCTAGCAACAAGAGAGGAACAATCTGAATTTGCTTGGACATCACCATTCAACATCTTGACAGCAATCGGTGTAGGATAATATGTCTTGGAGTTTTTCTTCGAATGGTGCATATTCGGTTCGAGCATCTTATAAAGCACCTCTTTCTGCAGAGATGTGTAATGTTTTTGTTTCGTCTATTTTATTGTTGTGGAAGGTGGCTGGTCCACTGAAATTGAATCACTTCTTATGGTTACTTGGGTACTCATGTCTTTTGACGAATTCTTTGCAATTCTCAAGGGGTTTGGCTACTTCTAATTTGTATGGAGCGTGCTTTTTATATGCTGAGTCTCCTTTGCATTTGTTGCGTGATTGTAATCATGCAGTTGCATGGTGGCAGCAGTGGGATATTCCTGATGATTTTTTTTATTGCGGCGGATTTGGTTGAATGGTTAGCTTTAAATCTGCGTACTCGTACTGTGGGTCCTTTTGGTTTTGCCTGGGCACATTGGTATCTGGTAGGTATTTGGTAGTTGTGGAAGGCTCAGAACTTATGGATCTTTCAAAAGGAGATTATTTCCTTAACAAATTTAAAGTTACAATGGATGTGTCCTTGACTTCTAACTCAAAACCGAAGCTTCAAGGTGTGGGGGCGTTGGATTGGTTAGATTGCGTCTCCATCTGGATAGGTGAAGTTGAATTGTGACGACATTTTTATTTTCAATCCTGGGCTGACTAGTAGTAGAGCGTTATTGCGTGATTTATTTGGTCATTGACTAGGGGTATTCATTTCGAAGTGGTGTTTTAACTATCTTGGTGGGAGAGTTATGGTCCATTCAGGATGGTTTGATTTTTGCGTGAGATCACAGTTTTAAGTAGGTCGTTGTAGAATCTGATAGCATGGAGGCAGTGTGGATGGCTCATTGTGGTGTTATATTTTCACATCCCCTATCCGTTTTGATTGTGGATATTTAAGCTTTACTTGCTAGGAATTGAAGTTACTCTATTAAGCATATACTTCGTGACGGTAATTTTGCAACAGATTGTCTGGTTAAATTGGGTCATAACATTTCTTCAAATTTTCAAGTTTGTGATGATATTCCTAAAGCCCTCTTCTTGATTATATGGGCTAATGCTTGTGGTATTTCTTTTACGAGATAGTTTTGATTTTCTCTTAATTGTAACAAAAAAAGAGTGTAAATTCAATCGACTCAAACTAAAAAAATACTTTGGTTTATTACCAAGTTGAAATTTTTTTAAATAAAATTTTGTGTTTCATATCAATACCATTATTTTTAAAAATTATTTTTATTTTTAATTAAATAAAATAAATATTATTAGATTTGACTTTGTACAATACTAACACTGCTATCAAATTATTTTATACTAACCAAAATTTTCTATAATGACAGATTCAAAGATTGTATTGGGCAAGAAAGTTTCAAGTTATATTCATTGTACTTAATAATACTTAGATTAAATTTTGTAATTAAGAAGAATTAAATCATTAAATTTAAAATATGTTTTTATATTTAAATATTTTTAAACAAAAAATGTTTCTACAAATAGTTGTTGAGTCTAAAAAATTAATTTAATGTTATTTCTAATAGATAAAATTATTAAAAATATTTTTTTGATTTAGTTATAAGATAAGACTAATTTTATTAAGGGATTACATTTTCATATAATTATAAATAAGTTTTATACTCATTAACTACTACATTTTTCAGTTTAGTTTCTATTTTTTAATGTTAATTTAAATAATTATTATTATTTATTTTGAACATAGGAAAGTATGCTTTAATTTATTTAATTTTGACTGATTGATTGAAGCAAATTAAAGAGTAAGTATAAATTCTTATGAGAATATTTAAAGAAATACTAAGCTATAATATTTATATCCTTATAAATATTTTTTTAAGATCATGCATTCATAAGTTAATTTATACATAAAGAGTTAATACTAAATAATTAATTTTACTAATTATCTTTAAATAAATAACTGATGTTATCCATTGGATAAATCCGTTATATTAATTCACTATCAACTAACAACTAATGCAATCTACTAATTGTCAAATAGGACTATAAATTTTTATTTAATTACACTTTGGACTTGATTGCATAAGTTGTGCGACTTACCAAACATCATTTAACTTGGATTAATACATCACATTCATGATTGATTGGTCTTATAAGAAGATGCATGTTAGAACATTCTTTTATTTTTAATAAATATCAAATTTGTAATTATTATTTGTAATATGCACGCAATAAATTTATACAATTTAAAAATTATGTTATAAATAAGTTTAATGATTTTTTATAATTGCAATATATAATAAAATATTTATTAAATCGATAATTCAAAATTAAGTGACAAATTAGTCAAATTTTTTATATCAATTTGTACGAGCAATACATTATGCTACTAGTTATGATTCCGTTCTTTGACAAACAAGAAGATCCGTGCTTCAAGATGACCCAAAAAAAGACAAAACCGGGTTAAGTTTTTAAAAGCCCAAATGAGAAATCCGTAGGTTCAGAGTCCATGGATCCATACAATATTCACGTTGTGATTCGTGGGTTCGGGCGGGGTTACCGAACAGACTTTCTATCAAACTGAGCTTCGAAGTTCGGAACGACGATCGAGAAATGGCGTCGGGGTGGGGAATCAACGGAACCAAAGGTAGGTGCTACGATTTCTGGATTGACTTCAGCGAGTGTATGTCTCGTTGCAGAGAGCCCAAGGACTGCGCTCTCCTCCGCGAGGATTACCTTGAGTGTCTCCACCACGCTAAAGAGGTCTCTTCTTTATCTCTTTGTGAATTGTCAATGCCCTATCATTGTTATCCAGTTCTTTTGGTTTTCATATAGAAATTTGAGGACAAGCGAATTGCGCTTCTCAGTTAATAGATGGAAATTTATCAATTGCTTATTCTTCAACTATTTGAAATCTATGATTCTTGAACAAGGGTATTAGGGCTGGAAACTGCCCTAGGTTTTTCAGTGATGGTTATTATACTTAGGTAACTCAGTTGTGGCTGTAGATTATGTCTCTCCAGCAACATCTATATAGTGAAGCAGTCGTTGTAGTTCAAAGAACATACTCCCATTTGAAAGCACTGAATTATCAAGAAAAAGAACATCCCCCGATTAAAAGAGACGTTTAAGGTTTCTGCTTCCTTGTCGTATTGTATAAACTGTATAAGAAATGTTATCCGGCCTAGTTTACCAGTTCACTAATATGTCCTTTGTAGACCAACCCTCATATTTATCTTTGTTTTCTTCTCTTGATGTTGTTCAATGATGCTTACAAACCTTTATCAGTTATCAGCAATCAAATTATATGGTTTGTTGCAGAAGTTGATATGGAGCTCCGGAGCTTCTAAATTCCTTGCTTGGTTGATATTTGTTTAAGAGTGACTAAGCAACCTTAAGTTCTCTGTCTTTTTTTTCAAAAGAAAAAATTTAAGTTCTCTTTTCATTCTTGGTATATGCCCTTTGGAAGGAGTTCTCTGCACGATGAAGATGGTGAAATCTAGTGTTTCAATGAATCATCTAATGACAATCCAATATAGACCTGCTATTGATCTCTGATACTTTGTACTAAAGTGTCTAGGCATCTTACTCTTATAGATAATAGTTCATTAGCTTCAAATCTCCTTTTGATCTTACTCCCTATGTGAATTGGTGACATAAGGATGGCTCTTTTTTATTTATATCAATGAAGTCATTGTCTTTAGGTTTTCATTGTTTGTAGTGATTACCTTGTGATTGGAATGAATAAATATTGCAGTTTCAAAGAAGAAACCGGATTTACAAGGAAGAGCAGCGGAAAATACGTGCAGCTGCACGAAAAGCAAAGGAAGGTGAAGATGTTGATCACCATCATGGGTAATTGTGTTTAACTGTCTATTGGAAATTCCAGTAATAAGGAATATCTGGACATTTACTTTTTCCATTAAGCCGATACATTATACTTGTTCAAGTATACTGTTTTTTTTCCTTATCATGAGAGCCTCTACATTTGTTCAATAATGTGAAGTTCGTCACTTCGTGCGACACCTGTT
Organism: Erythroxylum havanense; assembly: GCA_024752395.1. Lineage (NCBI taxonomy): Eukaryota > Viridiplantae > Streptophyta > Magnoliopsida > Malpighiales > Erythroxylaceae > Erythroxylum > Erythroxylum havanense. Next base: position 8,376,527 of record JANTNU010000004.1, read on the forward strand.
TGCTAGGTGAATCAGTCAGTCTACTGGTTAAAAAGAGCCTTCTAAAAGCATGCATCCATTAACTGTATTTTCTTTTTATGGACCCCCAATCCTCTTGTTTTATCAACCTGAAGGCTTAGAACCTGGTGCCAACAAATTCTTTCTCCTCTTGTGAGTGACATGGTTCTCCATCCACATATCTGGATTTTTTTTTTTTTTTTTTGCTTTTGTTCATCAGTTTGATATTGCATCCGGCAAGATAATGTTCGTGTTATGGGGAATTAGCTTACGTTGGAATGGTGGGGACTGAAAACTATAGGGATAAGAAGTCAATCAATACCTGAGTCTTGGATTCAAATAACTAATTATTTGATTGTTCATTTTTCAAAGTATATGAAATAATGTGTATATGCTGTAGTATTTTTTTGAGAGTTAAATAAGGATTGAATTAACTATAGCAAGACATTTCAACGAGTTCACAACAAAAAGAATTACAAATTCAAACAACAAACCAAATTACATAAGCAGATGAAATTTATCAATAAAGGTTACAGATTCCAACTGGTCTTTATTCTTATAGATAGTGCCTGCTTATCATGTTTAGCTATAAGAATGGCTTTGATCCAATGGATGGTGTCATCATAGATATTGTTACAAAGGTATTCTAGGAACTCAAAATTTCACCGAAGTTGCTCGCTCACACTTTTTGCACAGTAGTTTTACTTAGATCCGTTAAAATAAGACTCAGCCTTTTCCCAACCCTCAAAGTGTTTACCTCGCACATACTCAAAAAAACAACGCGGAAGCAATAAAGAAATATAGGCAACGAAAGAATACACAGAGATACGATCAAAAGATCAACTTTATATTACTTTCCCTCAAAGAATACAAAGAATGCTCTCTCTGAATTACAGAATGATCAGAGCAAAGCTCGAATGAGCTATATATAGGCACCCAAGCCTGGAGTCACAGATTCTCACTAAATCTGTACTACCCAAGATCACATCTATCCTATCAGATAAGATAACATAAACCAATTGGATGACATCCCCATCCAAATAGGATTCTAACTGATAAGATAAGATCTAACAGGATAACATAAGATAGAGTTTACATTGATCTAGAACACTATCTAGAATAATAACATCCTTATCTGCAAAGATCTCCACTATCTTCAGATGTTGAGTTTCACTACAACTCTAATTCATAGTCATCGCTACATCATCCAAGATCTTCCCGCGATTTCTATCCGCTGATGCAATGTGATCTCGCCGAAGCCCACTAGCACACTGGTCTGATCCAATGCTCCCACAACAAGCCCGCTAGTTGTGGTCCATTCATCCGAGCATGGGTTAAGTCCTTAGTTCATCAAGTCCTTAGCCTGGGTCGAGTCTATCTCCACAAGGTCTGATGCTTTACTAAAATTCGAACCAAGTCCGATCCTACTTATCCGTATTTGCCTTAGTATTTTCGTGAATCTAGCTAACCTCTTGCCTAAGGCTCCTCATCAAAGTAGCTGAGAACTGCTTCAGAATTTAGGGGTCTAACAAGTATCCTTATCAACTTCTCTTACCTATATATCCTTCCTATACGTTCCTTCCATATAGAGTAGACAGTAGTTGTGAAGGTTGCTACGTAACAGGTGCATATCCAGGACAAGAGGAAGTGGATAAGTATAACTGTAGTTTTGACATAATTACTGACCTAAGTCATGATACTAATAAGTAAAATTTTACACGATTATGTCATGGTCTCTTAAAATTGATATTTGACTTTAACGAATCATCTTGAGGTATTCAGACGTGTTGTAATTTACGATATGTATACTTTTCTAAGCATTAATACAATAATGCTTGTATATATATTATCAATGGACAGTTTTTCGTTGTCAAGTGAACAATTATGTGAAATTATACTTGCGGATAATATTTAACGAGTGAGCAGTCAAATGGTAAAAAATTGGAAGGTTAGGAACAGAATTGAATTTCAATCTAAACATTTAATTGCAGCGGTACTTGGTATTTGAATTCAAACCGCAAAGGCTTCAAATGAACGAAGGTTTTCTCTTCTCGTCCGTCGTGTACACGCTTCTTCACGCATTTGGAATTTGATGACTTGACTTGCGGCCGAATCTTCATAACTTGGAAGGTTAGGAAGTTTGACCCAATTGGTGCGTGCTAGCTCCTTGATGCCTAATTCTCAAAAAGTCTCGGTAAAAGTGGGTGTAAATGAAGAAGTTAGCTCATTTAATAAATGCTTGAGCAAGATTCAGAAACATAATTTCAAACAACTGACAAGGACCGCAACAACCACAAGCTATGACGCAATTTCAAGTTGAGAAGGAGGAAATGAAAAGACACATTTGGTAAAACAAAAGTCACTAATTCAACCCGTTGGTATAATCAATTAAGCTTCGTTTCTTTTTAGATGATATGTCGGTATTATCCAGATACTGACTACTGAATGTTGAATAAGCCACTCCCACTTAAACCACTTTTTGAAAAATATATTTTTTAATATATCTCTTTAAGTGAAATTTTTTTGGCTTAATTGAAATTTTTTTAGGCTTGAAATTTGTATAGATTTATTTTAATTTGTGTTTAATTTAATTAAAATAAGTGGATAGTAGGATTCGAACTCATGACTATTTGATTATAGAGATTTTGATACTATATTAAGTGACTATTTTATTATAATAATTTAACCTATTATGTAAAGTCAATTTAATTAATTTTATATATTTTTTAACAAAGGGCCGTTCTACTTATGGGAGAGGAATTAAGAGGACTGTATGCTCTACTTTGTAAAAGGATTTTCATACTACTGGTACTTGGAAAAGATGTTTTAGGGTTGATCTTGGACTGGTACTTCAATAATTGATGCCTACTTGTTACTTGGATACATGGAATAAGGCGATGGTTCAACCACGACAGCCCGTGCTTTTTAACGTTCAATTGGTTGGTTAGGATTAGATCTTACCTCCGAAATGAATTGGACGGTGAATCCCATTTTCATATAGATTAGCCCAGTTGAAGTGGCGGCGGTTGGATATCATATCATATCATATCCCAACAGAGGGGTCCACATCCACAAATCACAGGCAGCAGACAGTTGCTTTTCGTAAGACGATGTCCGCCACAGGCCACAGCCCAACGTCATTCTTCTTCAAA
>JANTNU010000004.1:8456027-8467608 GCA_024752395.1 Erythroxylum havanense
AGTAACCCCCTTAAGAATCAAAGGAGTGTTTGGACGGTATCTTACCTATAAGCCAAAGATGAACTCGTTGGAATTAAAGAATAATTCATCAACTATAAGAAAGCATATGAGATCTTCATTCCTTTCCTTTGGAATGAAGGTTTAATCAGAATCCATTATCCATATGCCACTACTTACCTGCAAGTCCTTTAGGTCAACATTGCCGTGAGTTGGCCAGTTTGGAGGAGGAAGACGATCTTTTATTTCCCATGCTGCCTCTGATCGGATATTAGTGAATTGTTTAATCCTCTCGACAGAGATCATCCGATTTTCAACAAAGCAAGTCATATATATGCCCCAAAACAGCACAGGATTCAAAGACAACCCGTACGACAGAGATAAGCCAACATTTTCTGCATATTGCAGAATTAATGTGAACATGTTATTATACGACATAATATTTTTGACAATAATATATTACAATTTGAGGCTCTAAGAAAGTGTATTTATGTTCTTTAGGTACCAACATGTTAGTATGTAATACCTGGCCTTATAACACTGCTTGGTAACAAAATCAAGAACATAGCAGATGTGCAAAGGATTAAGCTCCCTATCAATTCCAATCGAAAACCCAACCACTCATTCGATCCATTATTATGGAATTCCATTCGCAAATTGGCATTAACTCGGTTAACATTTTCTTGAGAGAAACTATCCTTCTTTCCGAATCCTCGGATTGTCATAACTCCTGCAATGCTCTCTGAAAAATGATGGATAATAGGTGCTTTCGTAATTGAGTCGAGACGAGTCAATTCTCGAGATGTTGCAAGAAAATATCCCTGAAATCAAGTGAAAAGACATTAATTTCAATGGCGTCGAGAGTTCCAATATATTACGATTTGTCAACTACAAGACAAAGAAACTCCATACCCGGTACCATAAGTTGAGCCAACCAAGAGGAATCAATAGGAAGACTATCGGCCAAGCATATTGACATGTGATAATGATGATGCCAAGCACTGTGCTGTACGCGGAAATCATGATTCCCAAAAAAAATGGAAGGAAGAGGTCGACGTTGGTCTGATCTGTTGATGCCTGAAGAACGAGAACAAAAGAAGAAACAAGCCATCAGTCTAAACATATTCCCGTCGTAGTTTAGCAGCCAAATCTAAACATGAAGTAAAGATGCCACAAGGGGTGGTTTCAATCCTTACCCGACTTAAAATTCTTCCTGAAGGTGTGGTATCGAAAAATGACATGGGTGCATGTAGAATACTATGAAGAATACCCTTAAAGAAAATTTGGGCTGTCTTCAACCCCATGATAGCAATGAAAAAGGCTCTTATTGCTAACAGAATCAATGACACAACTCCAATAATTGCATACACAGAAATGAAGAGAGAAGGCTTAAAAGAGGAAGCACGGTCTACTGAAGTTTCATATGCTAACCAATAATCACCGGCCATCTGAGAACCTTGCCATACTAGAGAAAGAAGCAACGCTACTATGACACCCCACCATCCAAATGCTTCAGTCAAGTACTGTTTATACACTTTGAAGCCCACTTTACCAGTTTCCCTCTCCTCTTCTTCAATGAGCTTTGAGGTTCCTTTATTCGACTTTGATTGTTCTAGATGCTTGTTTTCACCGTTCACCTCCCCAATGCTTGGACAAGGGTGAGGAGTCATAGGCGTTTTGGGGGAACTTTCACCCAGTAAAACAGGATCAACTTCTACAAGCTCCATAGAGGTTTCATGGGCAGCCACCAGAGCTTTAAAATCCATACTTGACTCTAGTAGATCATCATATCTTCCTGATTGCACTATCTTTCCATCTCGCATCACCTGTAAATTACAAATACATTAGCCTCAGCATGTAACATGACATATGTGGCTGAAAGAGAGAAATAAAAGTAACAAAGTGTACTTACTGAGATAAGATCAACATTATGCAAGAAATCAACTTGGTGGGTCACTAGAAAGATAGTCTTTCCTTTGAGTGCCCCTCTGACACATTCCTACAAAAGAAAATTAGTCTATATCAGCAATGCATGTTGGATAGAAACAATGTGTACAATGTTCAAGGGAAGAAGAGAGTGAATCACTTGTGAATGATGTGTTAATAGAGTCACCTTGAATATGTCAGAGCCGGTATGCGCATCGACAGCACTAAAGACGTCATCGAGAAGATAGATATCGGAATCCTGATAAACTGCTCGAGCAAGTTGTATTCTTTGCTTTTGCCCTCCACTAAGGTTGATACCACGCTCTCCTATTTCAGTTTGATCACCATATTCCATCATTTCCAAATCTTTATCCAAGCAACACACCCTGATCACTTCTTTATATTTCTCATTGTCCATTGCCAAACCAAACAAGATGTTTTCTTGAATGGTGCCATTTTGAATCCAAGAAGTTTGAGCAACGTAGGCAGTTGTTCCACAAACCCTGACCTGGTGAAAGAATAGTAGCATAAATATAACTTCATCAAATCACACCAACAATTTTTTAGAGATATATATATAAACATAACGGTGCTAAAAAAAGAGCAGCCATTATGAATTACTCTGTAAAAAAGAGAGTAAGAAGTAAGTAATAATTTAGTAACCTATACCTTTCCTGATATTTTGTGCATCTCACCCAGAATGGCAGCAAGAAGAGAAGATTTTCCGGACCCTACCGTCCCAACAATAGCACTAAGCTCCCCTTTTTTAATCTCTATATTTATGTCTTTCAGAACCTCGCCTTCAGCTTCGTCTTCCCAACTAAATACCCCATCCTTAATCTCCACAGCTGTTCTACCTTGGCAACCATCCCCCCTTTCCACTGATGACTCCACCAATTCCTTACTTAGCATATAACGATCCAATCTTCCCAGAGATATCATTGCCTGTGAAAGTGAGATCATGGATTGAGGGAAAGCTCTAATAGGCTCCTGCAAGATTTTGAATATGGATGTGGTGGTGAATACTGTCCCTGCATCAAGTGGGACTCCCAACAGCAATGCAGTTCCGAATGTGATTGTTGATATCAGTAAGGGTGCAGACCACAATACAATGATGTTACCGTAGATTGAGTATAGAAATTTGGAAAGCCATCCAAACTCCGCTTCTCGGAAGGTTTGAATTCTTTTGTTGAAGTGATCTTCCCATGCTTGGAATTTGATCACGCGCATGTAGTTAAGCATTTCATTGGTCGCCTTCATTCTTGAATCACGATTCATCATCACATTGTAATGGAATGTGTTGTTTCTTCTGGTTCCAAATATCGCGAACACAAGGACACAGATGATTCCAACCAAAGAGGTGGCTACTGCAGCCCCAAGTGCGTTATACAGAAGAATCAATGCGACACCAACTTGCAGTGGCATTAGCCATATGGAATGTAGCTGTAGCATCATATCAGAGAGTTGCTGGGCATCAACAGCCATGTAATTAACAATCTGTCCAACCCCATGAGCCTGACGAGCAGAGCATGATAACCGCAGGCCTTTCTTGTACAAAGACGTGATCAGAGTAGATCTAATGAGCATTCCAAGTTTCCGACAGTTGAAGTTAAATTGATGAACGGTTAAAACCTCAACAAATTTTGCAGCAAGGAGGATCAATACGAGGTAATATCCCTCGTACAACGATCTCCTCTTCCCTGCTGTATAATCCACGAAACTTTGTATAAGAATAGGCCCAACGTACATGACACAAAGCCGCACAATGGCAAGAAATGCGGTTAAGGCAATTTCCCTCCAAAAGCACCTCAACAATGTGGTCCTAACCGGGTGTTCCGACTTTTCTTGTGGCTTAGGCCAATTGGATTCAAAGAGCCGTGACATTTTTTCAGCTCTATGCTCTGGTGACAGAGTAGGCACGTCATCGATCTTGAGAGGAGATTTGTAGCCTTGACTCAACAGAGGATTCATCCATAACCAGAAGGCCCTGGAAATTATAGGAGCTGAAGCAAAGCCAGTCACTTTGGATTTGTCCAAAAGGGGTTCGTATAGATTATTTGGGTTCTCCATTTCTGGCTCAGACTCGTTGCAAACTGTGATCCCAGTTAATCCTCTTATAGCAACCCAAAGAAGAACAACTGATAGCACAAAAGACGCAATGGAAACTATATCATCAAATATCAAGTTCGAATTCTGGCCAGCCAAACGAATGAGACCAGATGACATAAAGAGAGTGACAAAAATGAAATGCGCAACCCAATAAATCCGCAGGGACATCGGGTGAGAAACAGCTTGAAATCTCTTTTCATGAATGATTAAGATTGCGATTACTGCATGAGTCACTGCCTGAACCAACCAGAACAACTCATCAATGAGCTTCCACGTCGAATGGCTGCTCCCTGTAAGTACTAGAATACAAACGATAGTGTAACAAAAGGCTAGAAGAGCTGTCACAATCAATGAGAAGTTAAACCAAATGTTAGTTCGAACAAGGACTCTTCTCCTAGCAATGAGAGGCTTGTTGATGTCAGACCTGGAATGACCAATGGAGGTAAATCCAGAAACCAACTTCTGAACTGCAAATGCGAATAGCACAAGCAAGAACAATAGATCAACTGAACATAAGAGAACTCTTTGAGGGCATGGACATAGGAACACGAATCTTAGCCACTGAAATATGAATGGAGGAGAAGCGTCCTCCGAGGACATGACAATAGAGCTTGAACATGAGAGAGAGGCGATCCATGATGTGGACGACATGTGAGACATTCCACTTGAAATTCACGGTGTGCTTGGCTTGGTCTTATCAACACCTCCTCCTTGTCACCTTGAAATTTCAGCAGAACACTACGGTTGTCAGCGTTTTTGTTGCCAAGCTTTATAATCACCAGAAATGAAACAACCCAGAGAAGAATATAATAACAATGTAAATCATCATTCAATTCTTAACAAAAAGAGAGCACACTGCCACCATAATCAATTCAAAAGAAAGAAAAGAAAACAGAAAACAAACATTTTGAGACGAAAAGATACGATTAGCATGTTAATATAAAAATAATTGCCAAGAAAAGCTTGTAGAATGATGAAGCCAAGCCATACTCAGTATAAAAATAAAAAATCAATCTTATTTCTATTAATTTGTTTCGTAATAAAAGAATAAAATGGGTATGGAAGAATGATCCGTAACTTTGGATAGTCCCAGTAGTTAATTGCTTGCCTTGGGGTGCACCCCAAGGATCACGTACAAAGGCCCAAAAAGAGGGTTAGCTTTAGTGTTTGTCATTAAACCTTATCCATCTGCTCTCCATTGTTTTACTGCAATTAAAAGAGTTGAACCTATGCGCATAGGAAAAACCTTGTGAAGTCAGCCAAGCAGAAAGGAAGCACACAAACTTAAAAGACGGACACACCAAAGTCTTATAGTTCTTCTAATGCAGTATAGCAAATTATTTGCAGTATAAAAACCCCCAAGTCCGCAAGTTCCAAAAGCATCCAGGTTTCGAAGCTGCAAATAGATATGCCTAAATCAACTTATAAGAGCCAGGAGAACGTACTATGACAGCCAAGAGATACGATAAATTACACCAAAAAACAGATCAGATGAAAGAATTAATATTTTCCCGTTTGTTTTTCCATTTAAAAGAAGCAAAACAATCTCATTTCAAGCATTTGTATGGCTGGGAGGCAAGCCGCAGATGTGGAGGATAATGGATAATCTCTCCTTATTTAAAAAGAATCCAAATCAATGCTAGTCAATAACCCATACTTTGAAGACGTGTAGGGTTGGCTAAGCTGACCAAGTAGCACATTAATTGAAGCAAGTCAGTGCATGCCATACATGACATAGCAATAGAAAGCACGGGTAGCTCAACTGGTTATTAGTAAGGAAGTTGAGTGCAATGATTTCAGCTTCGAGTTTCGGCAGCGACAGTGTGGGAGTTTATTTAATGTGGTGGCTCTTTGTGCGCACAAAAAAAAACGACCGTCTTGTTAATAACTTAAGTGAGATTAAACTGTGATTTACCTCCCTCACAATTTTGTTGGGCCGGGGTGTGGAGGTGCTTAAGGTGGGCGATTCCACCTTTTGAGTGCAAAAGAAAGCAACCACGAGAAACTATTGCATATTTCAGATTGTGTTGAAGAGCTTTCGAGGACAGCACAACACAAACACCTCAAATATTGACGACGAGAAACTATTGCATATTTCAGATATTGTTGAGTTGGAGAGCTTTTTAGAACAGCACAACAAAAACACCTCAAATATTCACAACGTATGAAGTAACATACTGTGGAACCATGCAGACTTTAGATTCACAAAAACCTCTCTTGCTTACCTCCAGCCCTTTCCAAAAGCTCTAAATGACATTATTGCGGCTCTGCATCTGGAGCAGAAGCAAACTAATGTTTCCAGCAGAAAAAAAACAAGCTTTGGTGTGATATCAACTTCGAAATTCAATACACGTGGAAGGAAAACAACGAGGGAGAGCTAAGGGGTGTATTGGGTTGATCGCATCATAATTGCGAGTGTTCTTATAGACTTTTGGAAAAGTAAGGTATCAGCGGACTTTTGCATAAACAGACATGAGGAAGGGGCAACGGCCACAGGAGCCCATTTCAGATACTGAGAGACCAGAGCGAGTCAGTGCTCTTGCTTCTCCCTGGAGGAACCTTTGCTCTCTTTTTTTCTCTTATTTATCGGCTGTCAATTACAGAGATTCAATCAACACCCCCCTTCATCGCGTGAAGTGCAATCGGCAAACACCACCTCGAGCTACAGGAGACACGGGACTATGCATTGACTGTCATTGACCAATGCGAGCGTGGTTCAGAGCGCGTGAGATTGTATGGTGACACAAACAGTTGGAAATGTGTCGTTTCGTGCATTAATGTTTTGGGTTTGTCCGAGTCATCGTGCATTCGTCACTTTCAATTCCAAGATTCCGTCTTCCCCTTTTCTTCACTTGAAGAGCCGAAATTAACGCATATTCGTTTCTTCCTTACAAAAAATGTTGTTAATTATAAAGACATTGTTAACCTCATAAATTAAATTATAAAAATTTTTAACTAAATATATGTGTATTTATTAAAAAACAAATTTATTGAATCAACCATATGAAAATTTTATTTGAAATATTATGATTATATAGATAATTCATTAACTTGATATCGTCTAAGTATCTCTTATAGTAATTATTACGTCTTAATATTACTTATGACTTATCGTAGTCTAAGGATAGTTTAGTTAGTAATCGTTAGATATAACAAAAACTATATAAAGATAGTTGATTGATCAATACATGATTCATCGTTTTAAAATGATTTTAAAAAAATGCTTCGTTATTTTTAATTAGTGTTAATTCAAGAAATCTATTGATAAAATAGAATGATACTTTGTAAATAGTTTACAAATGTTATTAATAGAATCGGTTTCTAATTTTAAAAACTAATATGGTTCATCTCAAATAGAGTAGACTTAATTTCATGTTTTATATCTAACTGAAACATTATATGATAAAAGAATATATATATATATAATCATGTACAAAAGGTTAATCAAAGCTACTTTGATATTTATAAATATTTAGATATTTATAATGTGTTACTAGACGTCAATTTTGATCTATAAAAATAAATTATTTAATTAAAAATTAAAGATAAATTAAAGAAGTTTAATTTATAGAATTCTAAACTATACCACACGTCTCTCTCTCCCACACATATTACAGAACTACATTCTGTTGCCCTTGCTCTACAAGATCCTCTTTGGAAGGTTGCTATGGATGATGAAATGCATACTCTACACAAAAATCAAACCTGTACTCTTGTTCCCTATCATCCTAGCATGAATGTTTTGGGAACTAAATGGGTGTTTCGTGTGAAATACCACTCAGATGGCTCTTTTGACAAGGCAAAGGCTCGTTTAGTGACAAAAGGGTTCAATCAAAACCTAGGTGTCGATTTTACTGAGACCTTCAGTCCAGTTGTAAAATCCTCCACCATTAAAGTTATCCTATCTCTAGCTGTCTCATTTCAATGGGACATTCAACAAATTGACATCAATAATGCATTTCTCAATGGGGTCTTATAGGATAAAGTCTACATACATCAGCCACAAGGGTATGAAAATTATTTCTATCCTACTCATGTATGTCATCTTTCTAAAGCCCTATATGGGCTTAAGCAAGCTCCCCGAGCCTGATTTTTCACACTCAAACAGTCACTTCAAAAATGGAGATTTACACCCTCCAACTGTAATACATCTTTATTCTATCTTCATCAAAACCAATGTCAATTATACATTTTGATCTATGTTGATGACATACTGATTACTGGCAATAATAAAGAAGAAATCCAACATCTGATTAATCGTTTACACACACATTTTGCTCTCAAGTCTCTTGGTTCTCTACATTATTTTCTTGGTTTCGAAGTTCATCGAACTTCTACAGGTCTGTATCTATCTCAACGCAAATACATTTATGATCTTCTACAACAGGAAAATATGCTTACTTGTAAGCCATGTTCCACTCCTGTCTCTACTGTCCAGAAGCTTTCTTCCTTTGATGGTGCTCCAATTGCGAATCCTTCTGATTATCGTAGTCTAGTTGGTGGTCTTCAGTACTTGTGTCACAGCCGTCCTGATATCTGCTTTATTGTCAACAAATTGAGTCAATTTTTGACAAATCCGCTTCAACCGCACTGGGTTGCCCTAAAACGAGTTCTTCAATACTTACGTGGTACTACTGAAAATCAACTTCTTTTTCGTTCTTCCTTATTTCCCCGGCAGATCCATGCTTTTTTCGACTCCGACTGGGCTGGCTCTGTTGATGATCGCAAATCTACCTCTGGTGGCTGTGCTTTTTTGGGTAGCAATCTTATCCATTGGAGCTCCAAAAAGTAGTTGGTTGTGGCTCGCTTCAGTACTGAGACTGAATATCGGGCCCTTTCAACTCTATCGACTGAAGTTATCTGGCTTTTATCCTTTCTTTCTGAGTTAGGGTTTTCACCCTCTCATCACCCCGTCCTCTGGTGCGACAACAATGGTGCTCGCGCCTTGTCTCAGAATGCTGTGTTTCACGCCCGAACGAAGCACATTGAAATTGATGTGCATTTCATTCGTGATCGAGTCGCTGATGGAACCCTAGACATAAACTATGTAGTTCGGAGGACCAACTTGCTGATCTCTTTACAAAACCTATGACTATCGAACGCCACCTCATGTTATGTGACAAGCTCAACCTTCGTGGCCCACGACGCTTGCGTTTGAGGGGCCATGAAAAGGAGTATTCCAAAGACCACATTTCTTTAGCCCACAAAGACACAGGCCCATCAGCTAAAGACAACAGATCATTCTAGAAGGACAATTACATCTGTATATTCCATTTGTTGTAGTAGTAAAGATTGTGCAGTTGTAGTATTGTTAGAACATGTGTATATATTCTCTCTTCCTACTACGAAAAAAAATAACAAAAGCATAAAATAATTTTCCTATACAATATCTTTTCTTTCACAACTCTTTGTGCAATAGTTGTAGAGTTGTGTCAACATGTTCTGTAGTTTAAACACTTATACAATTATGCTAATTGAGATAAGTTAGTTTAAGAAATAATTCAAGAGAAATAATAAGAAAAAAAAAACAAATTTTACAATAAGGTATAGATTAAGATTTATATTTAATATGTTAACTATATTATTTAATTTAAAGTGATTTTACCTTTTAGAAATTTAATTGTGAAATAATGAGCATTAGATTACGATTACGATTGGGTAGATTGAAATTTTCATGAATACGCACTTGATATGGCAGACAATAGATCACCTTTCTTTACTAAAAACAAATACGAAACATCATAATCAATGCGAGTCACTCAATAGTCTATGCTTGCCATTCAAAGTAAACAAACAAAAAGAAAAAGGGTTGTTTGAAATTTGCTCGGAAAATTGCATTTGTTAGCCATTTTGGCACGTCTCAACCTTTGAAAATTACAATAGCGACAAGTTGTCGTACATCTTTAAGTGAAGAAAAGTAAAAAAGTAAAGAAATAATAATCATTAGACTTTTTCTATTTTTATATTTTTAAAATAAATCATTTAACCAATTAATAATTAATAATTATATTTGATTTTTGTTTTTTAATTAACAATTCAATAATTTTAAAATTTTGGTTCGATGTACAGTGATCTTCATCTTAACGAGATGAAGACAGTTGGAAAACTTGTCACCACTAATTGAACCGTAGTGTCGTCGTCATCATCGTCATTATCACCCAGTCTGAAATCTCGCAACAAAGTAGGATCTGGAGAGGTCCGATAGTACGTAGCCTTACCCCTTCATAATAGAGAGGCTGTTTCCAGTGAATCCGCATGCAAATGAGACAATATAAGAATGATGCAGTATATAGAAACAATAAAAAGAAAAAGATGGGCATACCTGAAAGATGATAGATCTGCGAGAGCCTAGTATTATAAAAAGTCCATCCCTCTTTGTCACTCACCAAATAAGGGGATTGGGTAACTAGAATAGTTAATCCTTTACCCTTATCCGATCACGTCAAACTTTTCTATTTTAAGCAACTACCTCATTAAGGGCTAACTCTGACATATCCGCCTTGATCACTTTCCGCCAATTCTTGTACGGCCTCCCTCTCCTCCTCTTATTGTCACTAAAAGTGATGCTCTCATAGCTCGGATGGCCTCCTCCGCACATGCCTATATTATCGAAGCCTAGTCTCTTTCAGTTTGTCTGCAAAGCTGAAAAAGTTAAAACTACGTATTCGAGCGACCAAATATCTGGACTTCCATCATCCATGGGTAGGCTGTGAGGTCCAGAATTGCTGCCTTTGTACTTCCGAGTGCTTAAGCTAGTTTCGTAATCCATCACCCATCTTGTCTTAATCCGGCGAAAACGATGTCGCGAATGGTTAACCAATTTACAAATTTCTATTATCAATTCAGATCAGAGGCACCGCACAACCTTTTGGTGATTGGGGCAAAATATCTTTCCATTTTTTAAATATATCCAACCCACCCGAGACTTTTAATTAGTTTGTATGGTACAATGGAAATCGGGAGGAGTAAACCTGTTTTCATCTATGCACATGTGATTGGAGGCTATATGGTTGAGTCGATTGTGTTAGACCTAAGTTTAGATTCAAAATATCACATGGGTCGATCGGCTCATCTCTTAAGGATTAACCTAATTCTTAAAGGTATTAACCATATAAATTCATTGCTTCATTATGAAAAAAGGTAAGATTTCCAAGGACCTTATTTTATTACTTACCAGCCGTCAAAACTTTTACAAAAAGACTAACTTGAGTGTCGGAGAGACCTATCAAAAATCAACCTCCAACGTGCCTTTATTGTTTTGCAGATATCTTTGATCTAGATTCAGTCAATTTCATGAATCCAAACAGTAACATCAATTTCATCAAAAGACTAATGGCTTACAGCTGCTTCAGTACGGGTACTTGTTGACTCTGTTAAAAGTCAAGGTTTTAAAACCCGGATCGGACCGGCCGGTCCGACCGGTGACCGGTCGGTGGTCCGGTCCGGTCCATACCCCAAAACCGGTCTCCAATTAGACCGGTGTGAACCGGTCAAAACCGGTCAATTGACCGGTTTTGACCGGTCGGACCGGTCCGGTTGGACCGGTTCA
>JANTNU010000004.1:8478235-8490934 GCA_024752395.1 Erythroxylum havanense
ATTAAAATAACATAATTTTATTAATAATTTGTTAATAAATATTATATAAGATATTAAATAAATTTATTTAATTAAAAATAATTTATTTTTAAGTTTTATTTAATATATAATTATTCTCAGTGATAAAAATATAAATATATTAACATAAAAAATTAAACAAAAACTTAATTTTATTAAAAACTGAAAATTACAATAACAAAACGTAATTTAACCAAACAACCTAATTTTATCCCTCGTCTTTACAATTGAAACACGCACACCCACCCATGTTCATTCTTTTCATCGTCACTTTTAACTTTGAGTTTTAATAACTTCAAAAAAAAAAAACTTTGAGTTTTAACATAATGAACCATTGATTGTAGGAAAGTTAAGACTTTTAATAGGTAAATCTCATAAATTTTTTGAATTTCCAATGATAATTTAACATAATGAATCATAAATATGTTAATCAATTACATTTTACGGTGAAATCAATTAAATAATTAATTACATATAATTAATTAAAATATTATAATTAATTAATTGAAATATAATTATTAATTAAAATATAATTTTAATGTAATTAATTAATTAAAATATAATTAATTAAAATATAAATGTTATTTAATTAATTACATGATAGTTAATTAAAATATTATTATTAATTAAAATATAACTATTCATTAATTAAAATATTATAATTAATTAATTAATTAATTGTAATATAATTAATTAAAATATAATTCATTCATCAATTAAAATATTGTAATTAATTAAATTATAATTCATTTTGTAATTAATTAATTACAATATTTTGTACAAACCAGCCACTATCAATAATACCGGTAATCATTCATTCATCTTAACTAATCATCATAATTATAATAATAATATGCACTCCCATTCTTCACTATATTCATTCACATTCCTATTACCTGTACTCTCGGTCCTGAAAAATAGGTTGCAATTTTGGGTGAGTTTGCGAACTTAGTGAGGTAACCATCATCGATGGTTCACTCAATTCCTGCAACACTCAAACATAACATAGTTATATCATAATTTCACATTCAGAAGTACCACATGATTGTTATCACATAAGTATAAGGCATTTTACCTTTCACTCAATCAAAGAGATTCAATCAGATGCATATGAAATGTGTATGTGACACTTTTCTAATTTATTACGGTGTTGTAACCGAGCGCTTAAATTGTCCCAATATGGGGGCACTAATCGTTGAGCCTAAGGCTCTGAATCACTGTGAGCTTGAGGCCCAAATACATTGAACTTCTAGCTCTCGGTGGCTGCTCCGGTCACAACTGTTATTAACTGATCATGCATTCATGCAGGGAATGCATATGAAACAATAATGCAATATAGATGTCACAATCAACACATATGTCAAAATTCATTACATCATAAGCAAGTAGTTCACCAAAATCACAAACAAGTAGCACTTCTATATCAAAGCTTCCTAATATATCGGACCTTCTGTCCGGAATCTATAATCAAAAACACAATTCACTAGCCTACCATTATTCACCACAATTTTCTAAGCAAATAATAATTGAGAGAACCGTCTAAGTCACTCACCAATAGCTTCCGAGCTAATTCCTGAAAGTCTCGGCAACGTCAGTGGGTTGACGTTCCAAATGCGCCTCTATAACAGTCAAAATATACAAACATTACCAAATGTACAATTAGAAAATTTTAATAATGCACATGTAGAAATTAATATGTGTACAATGCATGTTCGTGACATTCCCGATATTATTCCAAAAATATACATCACATAAATTTCCTCGAAATTGTAGAAATCCAAAGACACCAAAATCACTCAATTCGGACCTCTATAGGTCCAAATATTGACAAAACACGGACCAAAAAAATAATTATCCGGTCTCCTCACTTTGACCTAATTAATCCATGTCAAATTTAACTATAAAAATTCACAATTTCACATAGAAATGAAATTAAAGGACCCATGAATCTGATGCCTCGAGAATAAGGTCAATCGGACGTCGGACGAAAAAGTTATGCACAAAAGAAAGGCATTGGGAAAAAAAGATAATAACATAATAATAATTAAAAATAAAAATAAAAAGAAGTCCGGACGGCAATTTCTTATTTATTTATTTAATAAAACACTTAATATCCTTCTCTTCTTTCCCAAACCCTATATTTTCACACAAGTATCCAAAAATCACAAAAAAAAATGATCTCATTGAAAGATCATAGAAAACTCTACAATTTTTATGAAGTGGTTGAAAACCAATTTCACCTCTAAGGGTGTCAAAAATTCAATCAAAGCTACTGCCTTCACATTACCATTCAAAACAATACAACATTTTTCCAAACATCATATCTTTCCATCCCCTTTGACAAAAATTCTAATCTTTATATCAAAAGAAAGATAAAAATATATTCTACAACTTTCATGAATAACTTAGAAGCAAATTCAACCTCTAAACAAATTAAATTCTCAATCAAAGTTTCTGCCTATATAAGTCATCTTCAACAGTACACACAATCTTCCAAAAATCATAACTTCTTATACCCTTATCCAAAAATTCCATATCTTATAGAAATGGAAATATCAAAAAACATGCTACAATTATCATGAAGGACTTAGAAGCAAATTATAGCTCTAACTAGGTCAAATTCCCCCATTATTATGGCTTCCCTGTTAAAGAGTGTTAAATCAACATATAACCTAAACTATATCCGAAATTGAAAAATTCATAACTTACAAGCCCTATATCCAAAAAGAGCATATCATATCTCATTACAAAGCTAAAACATTCCTCTACAACTTTCCATAAGATCACTTGAGCTAATTTCCATCAATAACAGTCCAAAATTAGCGTCAGAACACAGAAATCACTAAAACCTATACTTAAGAGACATTACACACACCAAAACACATTAAGACATAAATTACCATCTGAAAGTTAACAAGCCATAACTTTCAACCTAAAAATTGAAAAATGTCATACTTAGTGGCAATAGAAAGCTAACAAGAAAATATTCAACTTTCATGAAGACCAATTTCATAAAATTTGTCTACCTTAGCCTAGAAAACTTTCCTAAAGTTTCAGGTCACAAAGCTTTAAATGCTAGAATCACCACTATTCACCCTGCACATATATCTCACTTTCAAAGAAAAATTCAAAACCATTCAAGCCATAATTAACAGAACTTCCTTGATAGGAATTCTAACCAAACTTCTCTAATTTAATTCAAGCCAAACCTCAACTTAATAGCATAACCATATCAAAAGTTATAACCCAAACATTAAAACATACTCAAAGTAAATTTTTCCAGATTTTACGCCTAACTCTACTCCTATTATTCCAATACCATTTCTACACTAATAAGCATCCAATTTAGTCCAGAAATCAACCACAATTTTATCAAGTCATTCACATAAACAAGTAGCCACAAAATTCCAACACACATACTTAATTTTCTTTCTTTAATTTACCACTTATCTAACATCATCAAACTTAATCCAAAACACTTAATTCACACACTAAACATGTTAAATCATTCATCCTCACACAAACATGTACTTATACCCAAACAATCAAACCACAAGCTTCATGAAATTAATGCACAATAAATCACAATTAATGTATCTAACTACCAATTTAAGAACACAAAACAAAATTCTTACCTATCTAGCTTCAAATCTTCACCAACTCACCAACTTCCCTCTCACATCCCTCACATCCACGACAACCTTGTATCCAAGTTAGGTATCTTTCCTTGTAAACATAAGAAGGAGCAACCCAAGAAGAAATAAGGGAGAAAAGATGAACAAACAAAATCTTTTATCCAAAGAGAAGGCAAGGTACGAAGATGGAGAAGGAAAATACTCTTAAAATCACCTTTCACTCTTTCAACCTTAGAAATGTCGTGGAAGCTTGCACAAGTTAGGTTAATATATAACAGTTAAGTCTAAGACACAATTAGGCAAGTGAAATGTGTCACTTGCCACTTGTCTTGTTTTTAAGCCCTCTTTTATTTCCTTTCCAATAATAATTTAATTTCTACTCCAATTTCCAATGGCTCATATCAAAAATTCCTAAAATCATGTATCTAAATTTTCAGTGCTATTGGACAGTCTTTTTCAGTACCGAAAATTCAATCAGTCCGCCACTTGGTAATTTTTTCGGTCTGAAAATTTTCTCCGAAATTTTTCAGAAAATTTCTAAAATTTCCTAAAAATGTAAAACACACAAAAATCCACTCTAATTCACTTTTCAAGCATAAAATCACATTTTTTCACAATAAACACATTTATAGACACATATGCTGGGAAATGTCATGAATGCATGTACAGTCATGTGCATGTGTAAAAATTGTCATTTATATATATATGGAGGCCATATTATGCATGATCATGCCGAGATACGAATACACACTCATACCCCGTCCCAAATTACTATTTTACCCTTCCCATCGGTGATGGAATGCTACAATTCTCCCCTGCTAATAAAAATTTCGTCTTCGAAATTCTTACCTGCTTGGTCGAACAAGTGAGGATATTGTCTCCTCATATGCTCCTCGGTCTCCCAATTTGCTTCCTCAATTGAGTGATTCCTCCATAGGACTTTCACCAATGGAATAACCCTGTTCCTCAACTGCTTAACCCGTGATCCCACAATCTGGACCGACTCCTTTACATAACTCAAATTGCTAGCCACCTCAATCTCGTGAGCCGGTATCACATGTGTCGTATCCGATCGGTATCTCCGAAGCATGCTCACATGGAAGACATTATGCAGCTGAGACATCTCACTCGGTAAAGCCAGCTTATAGGCTAAAGGTCCTATCCTCTTAGTGATCTCATAAGGATCAATGTACCTGGGGCTTAACGTGCCCTTTTTACCGAATCTCAGCACACCTCTCCTCGGTGACACACATAGGAAAACCCTATCTCCTACACTGTACTCCATATCTCTCTGATGTTGATCCACATAACTCTTCTATTTATCTTGAGCCGCTTTAATTCGGCTCCGGATCAATTTTACCTTATCCACTGTATCCTGAATCAACTCTGAGCCCTCCACCATTCTTACACCCTCTTCATCCTAATATAGAGGCGATCGATACTATCTTCCATATAGGGCCTCATATGGTGCCATCCCGATGCTACTATGATAATGGTTGTTATAAGCAAATTCAATCAGAGCTAAATACTGATCTCATGCTCCTCTAAACTCCAATACACAAGCTCGAAGCATATCCTCAACAGTCTTAATCGTCCTCTTACTCTGTCCGTCTGTCTGAGGATGAAAAGCTGTGTTAAAACTCAACTTGGTAACCATAGCAAACTGCAAACTCTTTCAGAACCTCGAAGTAAATCTGGGATACCAGTCTGATACTATAGACACTGGAACCCTATGCATTATCACTATCTCAGTCACATATTTCTGGACCAACTGATCAAGTGAATTATTCTCCTTTACTGGTAAGAAATGGGCCAATTTAGTTAACCAATCCATGATGCCCCACATAGCATCATGCTGCCTCGGAGTCTTAGGCAATCCCATAATAAAATCCATAGTAATTCGTTCCCATTTTCACTCAAGAATAGGCAACGAATGGAGTTTCCCCATTGGAGCCTGGTGCTCAGCTTTAACTTGCTGGCACGTCATATACCTGGATACAAACTCTGCCACCTGTTTTTTCATGCCAGGCCACCAGAAATGTTGTTTTAAAGTGTTATACATCTTGGTAGTATCAGGATGCACAACATAGGTGGCCATATGAGCTTCCTCCAGAATCTCTCACCTCAGATCATCCACATCAGGCACATATAGCCTCTGTCCCAACCATGATGTCCGGTCTCTCAACTCAAATTTAGAATTTGGATCAGTCTTCACTTTCTCAATCAGCTTCACCATAGCAGGATCCTTGTCCTGAACTCTCCTGATCCTGTCATGTAGCATCGGTCTGAGCTTCAAAGTGGCTATCAAAGCCCCATCCTACTCCAGATTTAACTGTACATTCAAAGCTCGCAACTGTATCAAATTTGGCAATCTCAATACCTGAATCTGAGCTGCACTGATGTGAGACTTCCTGCTCAAAGCATTTGCCACCACATTAACCTTTCCTGGGTGGTACTCAATAATACAATCATAGTCCTTAAGCAGCCCAATCCATCTCCTCTGCCTCAAATTCAACTCCCTCTAGCTCAATAAGTATCTCAAACTCTTATGACCAGTAAAGATCTGGAAAGTCTCACCATACAAGTAATGTCTCCAAATTTTCAGGGCAAAGACAACTGCAACCATCTCTAAATCATACACTGGATAGTTTACCTCATGAGATCTCAACTGTCTCGAGGCATAAGCAATCACCCTGCCATGCTGCATCAAAGCACATCCTAATCCCTGATACGAAGCATCACTATATACCTCATAACCTCCAGTTCCTGATGGAATAGCCAACATCGGTGCAGTAGTCAACGGATGTTTCAGCTCCTCAAAGCTCTTCTGGCACTCCTCAGTCTATCTGAATGCTACATTTTTCCTTAGAAGTTTTGTCAAAGGGGCTGAGATCAGTGAAAACCTCTCGACAAGCCTCTAATAATACCCGACTAATCCTAGAAAAATCCAAATCTCTGACACATTCGTTGGAGCTTTCCACTTCATCACTGCCTCAATCTTCTTTAGATCGACCTGTATACCCTCTTCGGTCACTATATGACCCAGAAACACTACCTCATCTAGCCAAAATTCACACTTATAGAATTTAGCATACAGTTGCTTCTCCCTCATAATCTGCAACACAATCTTCAAATGCTCAACATGCTCCTGTCTACTCCTCGAATACACCAAAATGTCATCAATAAAGACAATCACAAACTGATCAAGGTAGGGCTGAAAGACCTTATTCATCAAGGCCATAAAAGCTGCCGGAGTATTAGTCCACCCAAACGACATCACTAGAAACTCGAAACGCCCATACCTGCTCCGGAATGCACTCTTAGGCACATCAGCCTCTGCTATCTTCAGCTGATAATATCCTGACCTCAGATCCACCTTAGTGAACACCTGAGCTCCCTACAAGTGATCAAATAAATCATCGATCTTAGGCAGTGGGTATTTATTTTTCACTGTCACCCGATTTAGTTGCCTGTAATCGATGCACAATCTGAGAGTCTCATCCTTCTTCTTCACAAATAATACCGGAGCTCCCCAAGGTGAGACACTGGGCCTGATAAAACCCTTCTCCAGTAACTCCTGTAGCTGAGTATTTAACTCCCTCAGTTCCACAGGTGCCATCCTATATGGAGGAATAGATATAGAAGCAGCACCTGGAACTAGATCAATGGTGAACTCGGTTTTTCGATCCGGCGATAAACCCGGTAACTCATTAGGAAACACATTGAGAAATTCCCTAACCACGAGAATGTACTGCAGCCTCTGCTCAACTCTAGTGTCAATAACATGGGCTAGATAGGCCTCACATCCTTCCTGCATCAACCTCAAGGCACTCAAGAATGAGATCAACTTGGCTGGCACTACCTGACTAACTCCTCTGAACACTACTCTAGGCTAACTAGGAGATTCTAATACGACCTCCTTGGTTTAGCAGTTTATGATGACCCTATGAGCAGTGAGCCAATTCATGCCCAAAATCACATCTATCTCCCTCAACGGTAACACTATCAGGTTTGCCCTTAACTCTGCTTAATCAATCACAATCGAGCACCTCTTGCAGACCTCTCCCAAAACAGTAGTACTACCTAGAGGTGTACTCACCTCTAGCTCATACTGTAATATCTCCCTAACACAATGCAGTCTACATGCCATATGCAGTACGATAAAAGAGTGTGTGGACCCTGGATCTAGCAGTGCAAATGCTTCAAAACCAGAGATAAGAAGCACACCTGCTACCATATTAGGGGAATCCTGAGTCTCCTGCCGAGTCATGGCATAGACCCTGTCCTGGGACTGCGGTCGGCTGCCCCATCCCTCAGTCCTCACAATTGACCCCTCAGCTCTACCTCTGACTCTGCTGCACTGTGGTGTTACTCCCTGATCACCCACTGACTGTAGACTAAACTCTCAAAGTAGCAAGGCAGTCTCTAATCTGATGGTCCATGAATCCGCATTTAAGGCAGGCTCCAGTCAGCCGCCAACACTCACCACTGTGCCTCTTCTCGCAGTGCTCACAAACTAGAGGATGAATCTGTCCTATACCTCTACCACTGCCACTGTCAGTCTGAGCAAACCTCCCTCTTTGCCCTAATTCGGACTCTCTAAATCCTCCGGGTGACCTGAAAGTTCTGCTCTGACGCTTGCTAAAACTTCTGCCAGAATTGCCCTGACCATCACTCGGCCTCTTTCCTTTAGATCCCTGTCCAGTCTCAGCCTGTCTCTGCCTCATCAGCTGCTCAACTCTCACCGCAGCAACTCTCAACTCAATAAAGGTGCCTATATCTGATCGGGCCAACCTGGTGCGAATCTCCATATTAAGGCAATGCTCGAACCTCCGGCACTTATCTGCCTCTGTAGGAATCAAAACAGTAGCATACCCCATAAGCTCATTGAATCTCACCTCATATTCAACCACTGACATCCTGCCCTGTTTCAATTCCAGAAATTCCTGCATCTTCATATCAAGATAAACCTTGGACATGTAATTGTCTTTAAACGCCCTCAGAAAATCCTCCCACTTTAGTAAGCAAGTTTTGGTGGTACTGCCTGGGACAGTCTTTTACCACTGATAAGTTGGGCCCTGCAAAAGAGACACTGCATAATCGAACCTCTCATCAGATTCACAATCCATCTAGTCGAAGACTCTCTCAATCCTCTCTAACCATCCTCAGCCTCAGCAGGGTCTGTACTGCTATAGAAATTTACAGCCCCCTGCTTGCATAGCCTATCATACCTCCTTTCCCGTCTCTCGGGAACTCTAGGAGGCAGCTGCTCAGATCGAGGCACTGAGGACTCCCTACTGGCTCCGACTGATCCTTGGTCAGCTGGTTAATCAATCTGATCACCTAAGACGTATGACCTATAACAAACAAGAATTTCAATCAATTTCTGCATGTCTCAAAATAATTCATGCCTAAATATTTACTAGTCATAACAGATGCCAA
The DNA here is from genome assembly GCA_024752395.1 of Erythroxylum havanense. Lineage (NCBI taxonomy): Eukaryota > Viridiplantae > Streptophyta > Magnoliopsida > Malpighiales > Erythroxylaceae > Erythroxylum > Erythroxylum havanense. Next base: position 8,487,331 of record JANTNU010000004.1, read on the forward strand.
ATCATGCTCTGATACTACCTCAATGTAACGCCTCCTTACCGCAGGGTACACACGGGACGCCTATAGATCATTCTGATACATATCCTACGATAAGGGTGAGCTACGAACGATCATTACTATACTTCACATGACATCATAATAATAAAACATCAGTATAAAAATCACTAATTTTTGAAAAATACTTTTTCCTCTTTTCATTTATCAAAATCAAGGAGATAATACAACTGTCCTTCTGTATTGTCTGTACATACATCCCAAAAATCCTAAGACAAAAAACTCCATAAAAGAGGAAAACAACAGATCATTCTAGGTCATCCCAAAAGTCCCAGCTGACCGACCTGTGAGCCATAACTTCTCTTGCCAACGCGATCTACACGGCAGGAAAAGTTCTTCTGGAGTTAGGAGTCTACTCTCGATCCTGAAAAATAGGTTGCAATTTTGGGTGAGTTTGCGAACTCAGTGAGGTAACTATCATCGATGGTTCACTCAATTCATGCAACACTCAAACATAGCACAATTATATCATAATTTCACATTCAGAAGTACCACTTGATTGTTATCACATAAGTATAAGGTATTTTGTCTTTCACTCAACCAAAGAGATTCAATCAGATGCATATGAAATGCGTATGTGACACTTTTTTAATTTATTACGGTGTTATGACCAAGCGCCTAAACTGTCCCAATATAGGGGCATTAATCATTGAGCCTAAGGATCTAAATCACTGTAGGCTTGAGGCCCAAATACATTGAGCTTCTAGCTCTCGGTGGTTGCTTCTTTCACAACTATTATTAACTGATCATGTATTCATGTAGGGAATGCACATGAAACAATGAAGCAATATAGATGTCACAATCAACACATATGTCAAAATTCATTACATCATAAGCAAGTAATTCACCAAAATCACAAACAAGTAGCACTTCTATGTCATAGCTTCCCAATACATCAGACCTTTTGTTCGGAATCCATAATAAAAAACACAATTCACTAGCCCACCATTATTCACCACAATTTTCTAAGCAAATAATAATTGAGAGAACTGTCTAGGTCACTCACCAATAGCTTCTGAGCTAATACCTGGAAGTCTCGGCAACATCGATGGGTTGATGTTCCAAATACGCTTATATAACAGTCAAAATATCCAAACATTACCAAATGTACAATCAGAAATATTTAATAATCACATGTAGCAATTAAAATGTGTACAATGCATGTTTGTGACATTCCTAGCATTATTCCAAAAATATACATCACATAAATTTCCTCGAAATTGTAGAAATCTAAAGACACCAAAATTACTCAATTCGGACCTCTATAGGTCCAAATATTGACATAACACGGACCAAAAAAATAATTATCCGGTCCCCTCACTTTGACCTAATTAATTCACATCAAATTTAACTCTAAAAATTCACAATTTTACATAGAAATAAAATTAAAAGACTCACAAATCCGATACCTCAAGAATCAAGTCAATCGGAGGTCGGACAAAAAAGTTATGTACAAAAGAAAAGCATTGGGACAAAATAGATAATAACATAATAATAATTAAAAATAAAAATAAAAAGAAGTGGTCGTTTCGCACCCAACCCAGGGCGAGGGCCTCTCTGCGAGGGCGAGACCGCCGGATCGCCCTCGATCTCGTGAGGGCGATGCGTCACCCTCGTGAGATGCGAGGTTCCGGCAATTTCTTATTTATTTATTTATTTTTAATAAAACACTTAATATCCTTCTCTTCTTTCCCAAACTCTATCTTTTCACATAAGTATCCAAAAATCACAAAAAGGTATCATTGGAAAGATCATAGAAAACCCTACAAGTTTTCTGAAGGGCTTGAAAACCAATTTCACCTCTAAGGGTGTCCAAAATTCAATCAAAGCTACTGTCTTTACATTACCATTCAAAACAATACAACATTTTTCCAAACATCAAATCTTTCCATCCCCTTTGCCAACAATTCCAAGCTTTATATCAAAAGAAATATCAAAACATATTCTACAACTTTCATGAATAACTTAGAAGCAAATTCAACCTCTAAACAAATCAAATTCTCAATCAAAATTTCTGCCTATATAAGTCATCCTCAATAGTAACACAATCATCCAAAAATCATAACTTCTTATACCCTTATCCAAAAATTCCATATCTTATAGCAATGGAAAGATCAGAAAACATGATACAATGCTCATGAAGGACCTAGAAGCAAATTCTAGCTCTAACTAGGTCAAATTCTCCTATTATTGTGGCTGCCCTGTTAAAGAGTGTTAAATCAACATATAACCTAAACCATATCCGAAATTGAATAATTCATAACTTACAAGCCCTATATCCAAAAAGAGCACATCATACCTCACTAAAAAGCTAAAACATTCCTTTACAACTTTACATAAGATCACTTGAGCTAATTTTAACTAATAACAGTCCAAAATTAGCGTCAGAACACATAAATCACCAAAACCTATATTAGAGGCATTACACATACCAAAACACATTAAGACATAAATTACCATCTGAAAGTTAACAAGCCATAAGTTTCAACCTAAAAATAAAAAATGTCATACTTAGTGGAGATAGAAGGCTAACAAGAAAATCTTCAACTTTCATGAATACCAATTTCACAAAATCTATCTACCTTAGCCTAGAAAATTTCCTAAAGTTTCAGGTCACAAAACTTTAAATGCTAGAATCACCACTATTCATCCTGCACATATATTTCACTTTAAAAGCAAAATTCAAACCCTTTCAAGCCACAATTGAACAGAACTTCCTTCATAGGAATTCTAGCCAAACTTCGCAAGTTTAATTCAAGCCAAACCGCAACTCAATAGCGTAACCATATCAAAAGTTATAACCCAAACATTGAAACATACTCAAAGTAAAATTTTCTAGATTTTACACCTAACTCTACTCCTATTATTCCAATATCATTTCTATACCAATAAGCATCCAATTTAGTCAAGAAATCAACCACAATTTTATCAAGCCATTCACTTGAACAAGTAGCCACAAAATTCCAACACACATTGTTCCGCCCCGAAATTTTTATTTATTTATTTATTTACTTACTTGACTTATTCTTTATTTTTGCTTTAATTGTTTTAATTATGTGTATATATATTTATATTTTTATTGAGTCTTGGAATTAGCAAGTATGGTTGGAAATTAGAATTTTGAAATTAAAGTGAAGGATTAGAATTAATGTTGGAAAGAATGGGCTTTAGAGATTAAGGGAATAAGAAGAAGGAGGAGAGACCAAAAGTATTGCAAGAGAGCTATAAGGAGTATTGAAACTACGTAGTTTTAGAGGTAGGCTTTAAGTTGAGAGCAAATGAGTTAAGTGAATTAAAAGGGAGAAGCAAGTGTCGTAAGAACCAAAGGAGAGGAAGCAAAATGTGAGCCAAGGAGAAAGGGGATTCGGCCAAGAGGAAAAGGGAGAGTCGTAGGAAGCTTGAAGGGAGGAAGAAAGAAGAAGAAAAATAAGAGAAATCTACTTGTGGGAGGTAAGTTCCTTCTTTGCTTATGATAGATTCAAGAATGGGAGGAAATGGAAGTTAGGGTTTGTGTAGGGTTTGAAGAAAGAAAGAAGAGAAGGTGAAATCA
>JANTNU010000004.1:8508056-8533739 GCA_024752395.1 Erythroxylum havanense
TCGTTATGGTTTGATTTTCATATAGACACATGGATCCTGGCTTTCGGGAACGTCCCGGCAACAAAAATTTTTGTTTTCCGCACCGTGGGCATGTGATGCTCACACCGGGATTTTCCTACACGACCCTCCACCCACCAAGGCCAATCCTCCCAGGCCACTCCAGCCCTTCGAACCCAGTAGACCCCCTCCCCTAATCCACAGCCAAAGCCAACCACCCAACCCAATCCAAAAAGCCAACATACCGCTATTCTCATTCTTACACACTCTGACCTAATTATTCAGGACATTACCCTTATCACAGTCATGCATGATAAAGAAGTCGTTAATAACATGGAGGAAGATTTAAATACCAACACCACAAATTCCACTTCGACTTTCAACCACCATCCACCACCTCCCTCCAAACCACCGGACCCGGCACAGGCCATTAATTTGGCCAATGATGCCATGGACATCATTGAATCTCCGATGGAGGCCCATCAGCACCACCCTCCGATAACAATAGATGCTAAGCAGGTTGAAATGGTTGAATCCACTCAAGACTAGGCTTCGACCCCTTTAGCTCTATCTATCATTATGCCCATTTTCATTTGGAATTATCAAAGGGCTGGAGGTAAGAAATTTCAGCCCATTTTTAAGATTTTCATCCAGATCCACAATCCCATGCTCGTAGTGCTAGTGAGACGAGAATTAGTGGTGAAAGGGCGCAAAAGGTGATCCAATCTTTACAATTCCCAAATTCCTTCCTGGTGGAAGCTCACGGTTTTTTCGACGGTATTTGGCTCTTATGGAAATCCGACATTACAGTTCAAATTCTTCTCGCCCATGGTCAATTCCTTCATGTCAAAATTGAATGGCTGCATATCTCGTTTAATTTCATAGTCATCTATGTGAGCCCTACTTACTCCCTTTAGCACTTTCTTTGGAAGCACCTTCGTAATATTGCCAGAGTCACGACTCTTCCTTGGCTCGTTGGGGGGAGACTTCAATGTCAAGCTTGAATGGGTCGATAAACGAGGAGGAGCACGCCACCATCAGGTCATAAATCCTCAATTTCGTGATTGTGTTCAGTGTTGCCATCTACAGGACTCCAGCTTTATTGGACCCCGATTCACATGACGTCGCGACCAACACCTCGCACGATTAGATTGTGTTTTTTGTTCTAATTATTGGACCACCTCGTTCCCTTACACGACAGTAGCTCACCCGCCTTTTCTTAAATCGGATCATCGCCCCCTTCTAGTGACATTCTGTCAAACTCATCAACAGTCTACCTCGGCTCGACCTTTACGTTTTCAATCCACTTGGTTGACTCACGACTGCTTCCCTCAAATTGTGGAAGAACACTGGCATCCTCATCTGCCTACTTTTTGTGGGGCGGTCCAGTACCTGGGAGAGAATTTACAACGTTAGAATTACTCAACCTTTGGTAACATTTTTCTTTGCAAAAACCGACTCCTGGCTCGGCTCACGAGTATCCAAAAATCTCTGGACACCCAGAACTCTGATTCCCTGCGTGAGCTGGAAACTTACCTCCGTAATAAGCTGGAACATGTCCTCTTATAGGAGGAACTCTACTGATACCAACAATCTAGATGTCAGTGACTCAGTCAAGGAGATAAGAATTCCATATATTATCACGCCATCACTACTGTTAAACGACGGAAGCTACACATTGCCTCTTTAACTGATGAATTCAGGGTTCTGTGTTCCGATTTCGTGGACATACGAACTCTAGCCAAGAGCTTCTTAAAAAAACTTTATACACCTGAGCCTTCATCTCCCGTACACTTGCCCCTCAAAGGAGGTTTTCCCCCCTCCTTTCTAGAGTTACTCTTGAACTGGAAAGCCTTATTATACCCGAAGAGATCAAGACAACCTTCGTCATGGCTCCCAACAAGACCCCAGGATTTGACGGGTTTACGACATTATTCTTCCAATCCTAGTGGGACACCTTAGGGCCCTCCCTGGTCCGATTCATCCAACAAACCTTTAGGCATGCTGTTTAGGAGGCTAAACTGAATCACACCATCCTGGTCCTAATACCTAAGCAACCCTCCCTTAAGTCGATCACGCAATTTTGACCTATCGCCTTGTGCTCAGTAATTTACAAAGCTCTCATAAAGATCATCATTAACAGGTTAAAACCTTTCCTTAAAGGCATGGTTGCCCCGAATCAATGAAGTTTTGTCCCAGATAGATTAATTATAGACAATATCATAATCGCCTAAGAAATTATTCATACGATGCGAAGGAAATCTGGGAAGAAGGGGTTTCTGGCCGTCAAGGTTGACCTTGAAAAAGCATATGATTAACTCTTTTGGGACTTCATCAAGGATACTCTTCTCGATATTGGGCTGCCAGGCTCTTTAATATCTCTCATCATGAAGTGTGTCTCTTCAGTTTCCATGCAAGTTAATTATGGAGGGGAACTCAGCGAGACATTCCTTCCTTCCAAAGGTATTCGACAAGGGGATCCTTTATCACCTTATCTTTTCGTTCTATGCATGGAACGTCTGGGTCATCTTATCAATCAATTGGTGGCCCAATGCCGATGGCAACCTATTCGACTAAGCAAAAGCGGTCCCTTCGTGTCTCACTTATTTTTTGCTGATGACCTCATTTTATTCGCAGAAGCCACTACCGATCAAGCTCATTAGAGAAATCTTATCTTCTTTTTGCAAAGCTTCAGGGCAAAGGGTTTGTAACATCCCGATACCCATGTTAAGGCTAGAATAGTAATTTATGAGAAAGTATTGTGAAATTAGGAAAAAGCACGTCATGCATAAATTAATTATGACATACACATTTATTTTGCACATTCATGTGATTGTACATGCATTCATTGACATTTTCGGGTAAATTTGATTTATAAGTGAGAATTGTGAATTATTTGAACTGAAAATTTAGTTGAGGTATAAATTGATTATTTTGGATTTTTGGTGATTTTTTTTGAATTTTTAAAAATTTGGGGGTTTAAAAAAAAGAAAAAAAAGGGACAAATGAGAAGGTGACATATGGCCCACATGCATGGGTGTCATGTGTCATTGATGTGTTAATACACGTAGTTAGGTGGCTTCCCCCTCATTCTCTCATTGCTTCACCAAAAACACCCACATGAAAACTCCTTCCTTATTCTGCTCACCCATCACTGAAACTCCTTCTATGCATGTTGTTGTTTTTTGTATAACTCTCAGCTGCTAAAGAACTAGTTGAAGACTATAAATGTGCGTTGATGTTGGTTGCTAGAGAGGGTTAGAAAATCTAGATTTTTGGGTTGGAATTTTTCTGCATCAAGTAAGTTTTTGTTTGTGAATAACATTTGCTGGTGTTGTAATGTTCTGTACTTGGGTTCATGCATGAGTGAAATGAAAGAAATAAATTCAGTGGTGAGAGTGAATAAGTACCAAAACATGGAGAAAAATGCAGAAAAAGAGGAGTCAATGTAAAGGATATCGATTCTCATGTTTATGTTTAAATCCTGAATTTTTTCATTGATTGTGTTGAGATGAGCTGAGATTGGATGAAGGTTTACAAAATTAACTTCAGATATATGTGGAAAAAGGAGGTTATGGATTCTATCGAAAAAATTGTTCATGAAAAAAAATTCAGTAGTGAGAGAGTTGAAAGTGTTGAAATATGAGTATATATCAGTTTTTAGATGTTTAAATTTGATCTTGAACTATGAGCTGGTTGAGAGTGAGTTGAAGGTAAATGGAAGTGGAAAAGCATGACACATGTTCTATTAAGAATTGTTATTGTTCATAAAATTGCAGTGGAGAAAGGAGGAAGAAGATGATGAATTGCGTGTTTGATGTTACTAGTTGAAATGTAATTAAAAATTAGAGTTTTTCATTGAATAGCCCTCAGTCTTTTGCCTATAACTTTTTCATACGAACTCCAAATAACTTGAAACTTGTCTCGGATTCCTAATACATTTTTATTTCTCTCCATAAAAATTTAGAGTTATCTGAATTTATTTGACAGTGATTGATAGGATGAAAGTGTGGAAGTCTGCTGGAATGTTATGAATTGAAAATTTTCCTTGATCATGATTCAGTTTTTTAATTATAACTTTAGCTGTAGATTTCTGAAATAGTGGATTTTTGGTTCATAGTAAACAAGAGACATATTTCTACAACTTTTGTGAAGAATTAAAATTTTAATTATATCGCTATGATTTTCAAAATTGTCATGAAACTGAGTTTTAGCTTAGGCTGTAGCTCCACCAGGGACAAAAATCATGTCCTGTGGTTATTGATTAAACTATATTGATGTGGGCAGAATTAGGCTAAGGTGTCTTCACCAACATTGTAGATTATTATCTTATCTTTAAATTGGTATAAAGTTTGTAAATTTTGGATAGCTGAGCTGAAAGATATGAGTTGTACAATTAGAGGGAATGATCATGTTCTAGTCAAAAGTTCAAATGTGTACAGTCTGTGGTACTTTGGGCATAACTCATTGAATATTGAATCAAATTGGATTATCTTGGAGTCATTAGAATCTTAAGACACTTTAAAACAACTTTCCAAAATAAAGTGTTGCCTAATTTTGTCTTTTACACTATTAGATTAAGTATGCAAAATTGACCTGAAATCTTATGGATAGAAAATTTGAAGTGGTCAATTAAGTTATGTAATTGATTTACATTGTTATATCTTGGCCCAAATTATAAGTACCAAACGTTATTAATGAGGGTTTTGATATCTGATCGATTTGATGATGAAAATTACAATAAGATACCAGCAATTGTCATTGAACAATGCATTGTGCATATTTTATTTACTTTAAGTACATGTGCATAAAGGAATATGTTTCAATTGTGCAAAATGTGATATTTGTGAATGTGTTGTGTATGTTATAGAGGAGCACGTCGGACGCTAGTCGGACATTGCCGGACCATCCAAACAATAGATTATTGGAGCGTACTGTGATTCAACCTAGATGATTTCCTAGAATTGATTTGATCTGAATTAAATTTAATTTATTACACTTCCAATATTATTGAACTGTTTGTGAGTTGTTTCTAGATTCCGAACCTGAGGTCCGAGGAGTTTAATAGTTGGGCATATATTGGGAGTGTTTTGATTTGATATAAATTTTGACATTTGATTCTTAACGAAAGTTGAATGTCGGACTTAGGTCCGATGACTGTGAAATCTTGCCTAAGCATTTGTATAAGATTGTGATATATGAGATTTTTTGAAATTGTTGTATTTCATAAAATGCATGCTTAGATAAAGACGTTGTAACTTGAGTTGCCAGTATGAAGCGCTTCCACGTAGAGCTTTGCTTCGTGATTTCTGATTTTACGTGTAGAGCTATGCTTCGTGATTCTATTTGACTGAGCCCTATGGGCCGGTATTTGTATAAGTTTGTGATAGACACTCGGTCACAACAATAAGAAAGAATGTTGAATCTCATGCATATAACACTATAAGATTGAATTTCTTGTAATGATCTACAAAGCTGAAACGAATGATAAATTGTTATGATCTATTTGTTATACTTGACTATGTGGATTGTGAGATTATATGCTATACCATGTTGTTCGAATATCTGGAGTGTATATATGATTTGAATGAATATATGCGAAATATGTAGTATATGTGTGTAATTTAGTGAAATCATCAATAATGGTTCACTCATTGAGTTTACAAAACTCATAAAAATTACAATGTGATTTTTCAGGTACAAGACAGGAGACTTAGTGTTTATTTTAGATTGGAAGAATGTTTTGGACTAAGTTATGGTTCAGAGGTCTGTCAGCTGATATCAAAGAATTATAGCTTTTATTTTGTAGATTTTGTTAGAACCTGTGTGAGGTTTTGTATATATTCGTTTAATGAAGACAGTGTAAATAGATGTGAATGAATGCAATGAATGGTTTTAAAATTTGATTACTTCTGATTATGTTAGATGATGTCATGTGTAAGTTGGATTTGTTTTGCTCTACCATGTCATTATTATAAGATATGTATTTGAATGTTTCTGAATGTTTGGGTATGTACCCTATGATAGTGGGATGTTGTAGGGTTAGTCACGACAAATCTTGATGCTACTACTCAAAAAATGTTCACCAATCCACGGCACGCCGGTTGAGCCGCGAATTGGGTTTTAAGCTGACTACGGACTTAGGACGCTATCTCGGAGTTCCTTTGCTACACAAATGAGTTCACAACCGCACTCACCAATATATCCTTGATAAAGTCCAACAACGCTTCTTGGGATGGACTGAAAATCTGTTATCCTTCGCGGGATGTACCACACTGATTCAATCAGTTCTCTTCGTTCTCCCCACCTATACTATGCAGACAGTTTGCCTCCCTCGGTGCCTTTGTGATGACTTGGAAAAAATTATGCGTAACTTCTTGTTGGGTTCTTCTCCAGGTTCTATAAAGCTTCACCTAGTACAATGGGACAAAGTTTGTCAACCAAAAGAACTGGGTGATCTGGGCATCTGTAAAATTCACAAAACTAATGATGCGTTATTAATCAAACTGGGGTGGGCCCTGATTTCAGAACCAAACACGTTATAGGTAAAAATTTGACCACTAAATACAAGCTGAATATCAACAATCCACCAATGTCCCTCGAGGCAATCGGCGGGTCCATGATCTGGAGGAGCATAAAAGCTATATGGACCATGTCATTCGAGGCATGAAATGGGTGATCTTTGATGGGAATAAGGCTCGATTCTGGCTAGATCCCTGGGTGGAGAACTTAGGCCCCCTACTTTCACATGCCCTTGGCCCTATTTCCACCTCAGCGCTATCCTGTCGTATACAACATTATGTAGACAGTTCAGGTAACTGGTTATGGAATGAGTTCCAATACTTACTTCCTCACTCTATTTGCATGCTTATTGTAAGTATTCTACCGTGTTAACCTCAATCCAGGACTGACAAGCTAATCTGGGGAAGGTCGGGTACTGGAAAGTTCACTACTATTTCAACGTACTCTATGCTTATGGATCATAACTCCTAAGACACTAGTGGCTATTGGCAACTAATTTGGCGCTGGGCCAGCCTTCAACGTATTCAATCCTTCCTTTGGCTCCTCACTCAAGACAGATTACTATCCAATCAACAATGGATGTGTAGACGGTTAATTACGACTACGGAATGTATTCCCTGTCAGGCCGAAGAGTCCTCTCTGCATATAATGCGAGATTGCCCCCGAGAGCAAAGCCTGTGGCTAGCCTTCCCTCTGCACGCCATACCTCCAGACTTTTTCACCCTTAGGGATTATGATTGGCTACACACGAATCTCCAGTGACATAGACAGATTTGTGGCCTCGATTGGTCCCTCATTTTTGGGACTGTTTGTTGGTTCTTGTGATCCTGGCGGAATCGGGCAATTTTTGACTCACAATTCTCTTGGCCGACTTCTCATGTTCACTGCATTCTACAATATATCCATCAGATACACACAGCTTCAGTCTGACAAGGTGGAGCCATTCCAGGATACCGACCTAGACAAGAGTAGCTCATTGGCTAGTGTAAACCGGCTCCAGAATGGGTGAAACTAAACACGGACGGGGCGACCAAGACAAATCGCTACTTGGTCTCTGTAAGAGGACTTCTCCGCGATAGCACTGGTGCCTGGCTTGGAAACTTTGTTCAAAATCTTGGTTGGTGCTCTTCCTTAACCACAAAACGGTGAGGTGTTTTTTCTGGCCTAAATCTGGCTTGAAATCTAGGATACTGCCGAGCGGTCTTAGAACTAGACTCCCAAGTGGCACTGCGCTTTATTTCTGATTCTGCTAGCCGTACTAAGTCGTCCAATCCTCTCATCTTTGGCATCAACGAACTATTCAATCATAACTGGATAGTTCTTCCCTGTCACAGATACAAGGAAAGCAATAAGAACGCCAACTGGTTAGCTAATTTTGTTGTTAATTTTGATATAGGGATTACCACTTTTGTAAATACTCCCTCAGGGTGCCTTTCGATCCTCCTAGAGGATATAACTGGGATTAGCCTCCTGTGACTTATTACGTAAATTGTATGTTAATTTTCCGTCTATGCAAAAAAAAAAGGGGTGGTATTAGGAAGATGTCAAGTTGAGAAGCCACATTGGAAAAAGTTGATAGATTGAGTTCGTGCCTATCAGGAGGTCCAAATCTTTTCTGCTCTTTTCTTAAACGATAAGTTTGAAAGGTAATTATGATAGAATTACAAGCTACACTAAATGTCATTATAGCATAATAATTATATTTTTATTTTTAATAATAAAATAAATAAATTATTTGAAGAATAAAACTTGAAATGATTTAGTATAAACATTCTTACCCTCTAATAAGAATAAAATAAAAAGTAGTTAGTAAAACAAATGTATTTTTTTTCAGTTCTATTACAAATTTTAGCTAATTTTTATTTTAAAATTTTACTAAAAATCTCAATTAAATAAATTAATTTTTTAAAAAAGAAATGAAAATAACCCATAAGAATTATGTTCATGTGTACGTCAATTGATCAGTCCAACTCAAGACATACGGATGAAAAGGCAAAAATTATTAACGTTTGGTCAAATATGTTTTTGCGCGACCTTCACCAGAGAGGATAAAAGCCCTAAAACCCTGACTTTCCCAAACAGCCAACAAACAGAAACATGGACGATACAACAACGGAGATGGAGGTGGAGGGGGAGGGGGAGGAAAAACATCTTGATCCAAACTCGCATGCCAAAAAGCGATTTGGACTCAGAAACACCATCCAAACGAACTTCGGAGACGACTACGTCTTCCAAATCGCCGCCAAGTAAATAAAATTACTTGCTTCTCTTTGTATTATCAGATTTAGTAAATATTAACCAAGAAAGATACTTTTTTGACGATTAGTGAGTGAGGTATCGAGTATGACGAGTGTTAGATTTTTAATTGGTTGAAGGGATGACTGGACTTCAATGGCTGTTTCTCTGTCGACTAACACTATCAAGCTCTACTCTCCGGCGACAGGTCAGCATCAAGGAGAGTGTAGAGGTCACTCTAATACTGTCAATCATATCTCTTTTTCCAATTTGGCGACGCCTCATGTTTTGCATTCTTGCTCCTCCGATGGTACTATTAGAGCTTGGGACACTAGAACTTTCCAGGAGGTCATTTCTCTCTCTCTCTCTCTATTTTTATATGCACCTGAATTTGTGGTTGTATAGTGGTCTGGATTGGTGAATTTGAAATGTACTTGTATACTTCAGGTTTCACGCATGCATGCTGGTTCTCAAGAGATCTTTAGCTTTTCCTTTGGTGGATCTAGCGACAATCTCCTTGCCGCAGGGTGTCAATCGCAGGTTTGATATATAATTGATTTCATTCTCAAACTTTATGTATCTACTTCTTTGTGGATATGTTAGTGATATCTTTAATCAAGATTGGATTCCAGAGATGCAATGTGCTCTTGTTTCTTGTTTATTCTATTGTCTTGCAACATTTCTTTTGATTTGCTCCTCGGTTTATGTTAGATACTGTTCTGGGATTGGAGAAACAGGAAGCAAGTGGCCTGTTTGGAAGAATCTCACGTGGATGATGTCACTCAGGTTCAGATACTCGTTGAAATTTTATCCTTTTTTTTTTCCATGATCAACTGTACAGCTGGGAGGTGTTAGCATACTTTTTCAATCTTATGAATTGATTTGCGCTGTTAGTTGTTATGTTGAGAATATCTGTTACGGATGCAGGAGTTCCTGCTGAAAGTCCCAATTTCTCAGTAATTGTCGATAGATTGTATTATGCTCAATGTTCCAACTTAACATTTCCTGATGAAGGATCCAACTGTCTACCTTTAGCCATATCCGACTGGGCTAGATGCTCTACTGCAAACATGTAATTTTGAGATCTCTCATCCATGTGATAACAGTTTTAGATCAAAGAAGATAGATATAAATGAAACTCTCAAGTATCATACTATCCTGGAGAAGAATAAAAAATGAAAGCCGATATCATTCTTTGACTTGTGTGCATAGAATTTGACATGGTGATAGTCGACATGGCACACTTAATATGAATTCAGAGATGCGGCAAGGTAAAGTATGTTCTTATGTCTGTCCCCACTGGATTGTTAGGTTACGTGCATTAGGAACACCGTAATTGAGCCATTGTCTTACTGAATACAAATAATCCCCAAGTTGTGCTCTGGGATGCTACTGCTTCTGTTTAGAATGTCAATAGCAACATCGATTACCTGATTTAGAACCTCATCATACTTTCTTATTTTTGTTGATAGGTTCATTTTGTACCTGGCTATCAAAACAAGCTAGTTTCTGCTTCCGTCGATGGCTTGATGTGTATATTTAACACTAGTGGGGATATCAATGATGATGATCATCTGGAGTCAGTAAGTTGAAGCTTGTATTTCTCATTCAGGTCCATGTTTGCGTATGCCATAGATTTTAAAAAATCTTTTTGTTCTTAAGCAGATGATTGGTATGTTTTCAGTGGCTGGAAAAAGCTATTTCCCTTTGATTTCTTTCTATGCATGAAGTGATTTGTTGGTGCAGTATTTAACTTTATCCTTATACTTTGAACAAGCAAGGTTTTCTATATTAGTTTCTGCGCATGCATGGGACACATTTAATCAGGAACTCTTGTGATAGCACTTCCAAATTGCTGTAGGTGATTAATGTGGGAACTTCAATTGGAAAAGTTGGATTTTTTGGAGAGAATTACCAAAAGCTCTGGTGTTTGACACACATTGAAAGTTTAAGGTAAAATTAATTTTTTCTGGCTATTCTCAACAACAAGGCCCTTATATTCTTTTATGTTCCTATATGAAATGTTAACAAATCCAAGTCTGGTCTAGACTGAATATTTACAATATAGGAATTTTGCCTAGTTGCACTTCACACTAGCAAATTTTATGCACGCATGTTGCACTACGTGATAGCCTTTTGTTTGAGATGCTCAATTGATATTAACTTCTTTTTCTCTTCCTTTCCAGCATTTGGGATTGGAAGAACTCAATAAATGAGTCTAACTTAGAAGAAGCCCGTTCTTTAGCCTCAGAGAGTTGGGCACTAAACCATGTATGATTTCTCCTGTAAAATCTACAATGATAAACTCCATACGTTCCTTGCCTTCGTTTGCAAATTTTACAGTTTGCTGTATCTGTGGGGGGCATCATACGTTGTATTAGGATGATAGGTTTTGTTATCTACATAGGGGCATATTTTTGCATTATAGTTTGTAGGCTTCAATCTCCCCTGACTCTGGTAGCATGACGTAGTACTTAGCCTCTGCACATACTAATATGGTTCCAATCGTATGTATGTGAGCTATTGCTGAAATAACCCTATACCGCTAGACAATATTAACAGTTTTCAAAATTTTAACTTTTAACAATTCACCTTTGAGTTTCCCCTAAATTCCAGTTGGGAACTCTGTTTTTCATTTAGTATTATTTGACCTTTAAAATCTCTGGATAACATATTCATTTCAAGTACAAATAGACAAACATGTTTCTCAACGTCTCGAGTTCAAGATTTTGTCTAATATTCTTCAAGTTCTGTACATTGGAGAAAGAGTACAGCCATTACATCTTACATTAAAGAAAAGAGTACAGCCATTACATCTTACATTAAAGTCGGATGCTTTCTTCTTGTTATCAATTGCACTTTTGCGTATGAATCTGTTATTATGAAGCACAAGTTGACAGTCCCTTTGTCCGTGGCAGGTTGATTATTTCGTTGATTGTCACAATCCAGGAGAAGGTGAATGTTTATGGGTAATTGGTGGCACCAATGATGGTGCCTTGGGTTATTTCCCAGTCAATTATAAGGGAGAGAGAGCAATAGGATCGGCAAAGGCAATTCTAACGGGTGGCCATACGGGGGTTGTAAGAAGTGTATTGCATGCGCAAAGTCATGGCCAGTTTGGATGGACGGGCGGTGAAGATGGCCGTTTATGTTGCTGGTTGTCAGATGATTCTCCTGAGATTAACCGAGCTTGGATCTCAAGTTCGCTGGTTATGAAGTCATCCAAGAATCGCAACAAAAATAGGCATAGTCCGTACTAATATTTCTATGCGTTATTAGTTCAAATCTTGTACGCGTCAAGTACTGAATATTGTTATGAAGTGCAAATACAAAGGTTTGGAAAATGTACCTCGTACGTTTAACATGGCTTCCTATTCCACTTTCCATAAGGTATATCGGTGACTCCTCCATTTGATCATGCATATATAGACCAAATTCAATATCAATGCCAGCAAGAATTTACACTGTTTCGCAAGGGATCTAACTTGATACAAATGAAATATTCAGCCACGATAACGTTAAATCACACAATGGTAATGTCTAAAACCCATAAACTAGAAGCCTTAAAACTCGACTACAAGCAGATCAGACTCTAGGGAAAGAAACCACAATCCCATCTCATATGTTTGGTTTCTCCTATAATTAAAACTCAAAAATCAACAATTGATTATGCAAAGTGATTGGCATTGGGCGCAAAATGCTTCATAAAACTAGCAAACTTGCCCAAGTTTGGGGGGGGAAAAAGCTCATCCATCAGCCCCGTCCTCGCCCTGCACCTACCACCAAAATGAAAATGCTCAATTTATTAACATTGACATGCCTTTTGATCTGAAAAGGAGAAGTGCAAGTGAATAAATACATAACATTGCGTATTAACAGTTTCCTCCTATTCCTATATCAAATTACCTTTGTTCCCACCAGGCTTTCCACCTGGACCACCTTTTCCTCGGCCTCCACCCTTAGCAACCCCATCATCAAGGCCTCGCCCAATGCCTTTTGCTGTCCTTCCACCAGCAACCTCCTCTCTACCTCTCCCCCTCCCACGCCCTCCTACACCAGGTGGCTTCCGATCTGAAATAGATAATTTACTTGTTAACTAGACTGCTTCAGCATTGATGGATGGGAAAAAGAAAACCAGACTTGCTGGATCCTTTTTCTGAGAGTACAAAAAAATGAAAGCAAAGAAGAGAAGGGAAGAATTAAAGCAAATAAAACTTGGAAGCACATACAGCATGACTGACCAAACTAAGAAATGTTCCTTTCAAGAAATAGTTGCATGTTATCGAACAAGAACATATTGCTAAACAAGGAAACTAACCTGCACGATTCTTGGTTTCTTCTTGCACTTTATCAATAACCTGTTATGTGAAAGCAAAAAGATTACAAGCAGAATACATTTTACAAGATAGAACACCATCTAGCACCAAAAAAGCCAACAATGTTGAAAATATGTATTTTGTACAAAAACATTCGGTCACAATCAACATCCTACAAGGTAGCCGAAAAAGAAAAAATATATATACGGTTTCTATAATCAAGCATGCATATCTATCACAAGTTCCATCAATTTAATGATCAGTGGCATCTAAGATGAACATTCAAGCAGGTGGTCTTTCTACTGTTTATATTACTTGAGGGAGAATGAGCGATTGGAATAAAAGACTATGCAGATGGTACACAAAACAATCAATAAATTCCAGCCTCAAAGCATTATCAGAAATTCATATTTGATAATAACATGATTCTTTTTTCACCAAAAATACAAAAGTTACTACTTCCATGGTGAACCTATTGCCACATGTTAACATCTCGTAAAGGATATTACCTCATCAGGCACTCGAAGATACTTTATAGTATTTCCACGGATATAGCATTCAGGCATTCGCCAAAAACTGTCTCCATCCTACATCATAAGCCAGATAAACTGTAAGCTAGTCCTCAACAACAAGACAAACTTACAAAAAATTCATGTAGATCAAAAGTATACGGTACTTTGGAGGTACAGATAACTTCACGTAGGTGGATGTTCATCCAAGTATCACAATTGACCAAATGCCCATTGTAAGTCTCCCCATTTTTCAGTTCCAACAACTGTCACAAGATACAACCACCAAGAATTACAAGCTGCAGAAAACATGACAAAAGGGGTAAACAGAGTCTGACGCAGTAAACCAATAGGGTATACAGAGTCCACGTGAAAGTCAAGGCAATAATGGAGGATCCCTTACCATGGGATGGCCTTGTGCCGTCTTAAGAAGAGAGAGAGGCAGCTACCGTAAGATAAAAAAAAGAAAAAGAAAAAGTTTAGCAAAAGATGATCAAAGAGAGCATAAACAAATTATTAGTACACGAAACTATAAAAATAACGATAAATGCATTCTTTATCAACCTGAGATTTTTTTAAAAAATTGTTCGAAACAACACAAAAAGGAATAGAAAATCCAAACAGCAATAAGAGACGCAACGAAAAAATCGAAAAGTTGGGATCTTTACCATCTTTTAGTATTGGGAAACAAAGGGGGCGTTCGGGTTGCTTGGAGCTGGAAGAGAAAAAGAACAGGTACTCGGAACACAGAGACCGCCTTTGAACTAGCTGGCTAGGGAATTTTAAGGGTAATTAGGAAGAGTGAATCGGGTCGGGCCGAATAGATGACCCGATTTGTTGAGTTTTTAAATCCTTTTTCCTTTGCTTTATGATCTAGGGCTTTAACAGGATTTGGAATTTGTTAATGCTCTTTCTTGATTATAAATGTTTTATAGACTTCTGTGATAAAAATAGCTCATATAGAAATTTATATTCCCCTTTTAAAATTATGGATAAAGGCATTCATAATTCATGAAACAAATCAAAGTGAAAAGAATTCAGAGAGGTAAACTTGGAAATAACAGAACAATTGATCAATACACAAACAATGGCCTATTACAAAATTGAGGTCTGTTCACCTCAGCTTTACAACTGAGTTTTGCCGAGTGGATTTCAGGGATAGGATATATCCATGAAAACAATCAACTACAGACAACATTGTCATGGCTAACCCAAACTTCTGTTACACGAACTTTGAATCTTTACACGACAATAACTTAAGAAGAGCAACGGTCCGATCGGTCAAGGAAAGAGTTCAATGTTTGCTTCATTTTTATATTTCTTGTAGACGGAGGTCATATCAACCAAATGACGCATAGTTGGTCTACCATGGGGGCAATTCCAAGGTGACTTCAAGTCTGCCAAGTGCTCTATTATCTGCGGATGAAGAACAGATGACTACAACTTTTTCTGCAATGATATCTTTCTCAAGTAATATCACAATCGTTGTGAACAGGATATATACAATGCCTAAAAGGTGTTGGATTGAAACAATGTAAGAAGGATTTGTAAAAGATTCATTCACCTAATACGAATATCAAAATTTTGTTATTTCTCACATATGCATGATGATCTCGTTTCACAGACAATAACATCTCTAGGAACAAGGGGTGCTATCAGGTACTATTACCTTCTGCATCTCGTTCCTCCCCAAGGCATTTCCGATCATGACAGAGGATCTGCATGCCCGGGATGCGAGCATCGCACGAACTCTTGATGGGCAGACAGAATCAACAGTGTCCATTTTGTAACTGCCAATTATTGAGCATTCCTCTTGACCATCAGTAAGAGTAGAAATCAGGTCTTTGACATCTGTTCCAAAAGAAATTTACCGGTAAACTACTCAGGTTAACTGATGCAAGATTCAAAGAGCTGTCCCCAATTCAAAGGCGTTATGTTTCACCCTTCCTCAAAAGGAAGACAACAGGATCATGACATTTTGACCAACAAAAAATTGAGGAATAAATATACGAGGTCATTAGCTAAACAACTTAGTCATGACAATATGCATCTGAATCTCAATCAAGCAGCCAATGAGACAGTTCTCCCTAAGAATGTATTTTCATTAATTGGAAAGAAAGCTCTTTCCCCACCTTCCAATCACACAGATGTCAAGAAAGTTGTTGCAATGAGACTGCCTTTATTTACATGGTTATGGTGTATATAGCCCTTTGGGGGGTAAATAAACGCATCAGAAGCACAAAAGATGGATCTGATATCATCGTATAAGCACAGAAAAATATGTAATCACATGAACGCAATCCCAGGCATATTATGTTTTAATCAAAGATGTTTTTTTGGTTTTTATGTCAAAAAAAATTGTCACACTCGGCTGATCATAAGTTTCCTGTATCATATACAATTGGAAGGATAATCAAAAAGAAAAAGGCTTACCTTCAGCTCCAAAAGTTGTGTTCTTGCTGAAGGGAACAGCTTTCAGTTTGAAGCGGTGTCCAGGTTGTGCCTGTAGATCCTCTTCGAGAGTAAATCCATTTTTCCTGGCAAATTGGGAAAAGCATACCCAAGTCATCAGCATGCCATGGATGATCGTGTAATAATTTTTATAACTGGTTTAGTTGAAAAATCACAACGAAACAAAAATCAGTCAGAAAAGAGAATTGGTGAAGCATGGAATGTATTTTACCTGATTATTTCCATGTTCATCGAAGCAACTACTTCCTCTGCTGGAGATAGCTCCAGTTCAAGTGTCCTACACATGATACCCAAAGAACAGTCATTAAGACTTTCTGGAGAAGACAAAGGAACCATGTAACATTGTGATGGCAAAAAGCTGAAACGTGATATATTGTTCTTGATCCACCTTTACTATACACCCTTATACCTTAGAAAGGAACAAAGATCCCACAGATGAAAAACAAAGAAGGGATCAAACTCTTACACATGTTAGATAGCTACTTCTAGGAAAAGATAAATTGATGTAGAAATCTGTAATAAAGGTCATGAATATCACCAGACCTTACCCAGAATTTCATTTAATTTCAATTTAGTAATTTAAAAATTGTAACAGATCTATCAGTTCATTACCGAAGTAAGGGTTGCTGATTCAAGATGGTTGATTGACATAGTCGCTCAAAATTGTACTTCTCGTCAGCAGCATGCTGAAAAAAGTGGCAGAAATGCCATGAGAAAATTCAAATTGTTTCACAAGAACACATTTGACTACAGAAAACTGGACATCTGCTTTTTTAACTCAAATTGTTAAGGGGATAGAAACTACAGATAGAGTAACAAGAGTATTCCAATCCACAAAAAAGATACCTGATCAACTATGAATAAATCATTATCCAACTTTCCAATGATGAATCCAAGATTGAATTGTCCAATTACCTACACATAGAAAAAATGGAAATAATGCCACCCAGACAATCAAAGATACCATTAACAAACTTGAGGAAGGAAAAAAGTAATTGTTCAATGAAGGACAACCTTCATATGACAAAAGTCTTGTTTTTTGAAAAGTCTGTCCAACTCAGTAATAGCTGCAGCTAGAGCTCCTGCTTTTCGCTCCTCATTGTCTGGTTGAGAAAGTTCCAGTGATGCAGCAGCATAGCTCCTGTGGCTGCATTAGAAACCAGGTAAGCTAATGTCTAGATGAATCACCAATTTCCTAAGTTGATCATATTTCATACCTTTGGATCTTCATGACTCCAGAAAAACAGTTAGACCGTAACCTCAGCAACCTCTGCTGCCTCCTTGTCGTCAAGTCTCTCAAACTAAATTGCAGTTTGGAACATATCTTTTGCGAAGAAGACACTGTAGGATCTATGACGGAGTCATTGGATTGTATTGGAGGAGGTTTGACGATAGGATCGTCACATATTTCATCAAGAGATTTGCTAGGAGAATCAACTGATGCCATACTAGTAAGAAGTAATGGTTTTTCCATCTGTGCAGGGTCCTGGATATTAAGTTTAAAAAAGTTAAGAAAGGCAAAATTACAAGAAGTCCCAACACATTTACACGTTCCTCCAATCTTCCTATTACATTAATCTCCCTAAAGCATAAAAAGTTATTATCAAGATACTTGTTAACATTAAAAAAAAACAAACGAAATGCAGCAAAGTTTATGGCACAAACCTCCTCAGGGTTTCCACCCTTGTTATTCCCACTCGAAGGGGGTGAATTCCCAAATTTATCATTATTTGTATCCACTCTGAGGTACTTGGATGGCTGTGCCTCACTCACTTCACCAAAATCCTCAATCTGATGATGATTATCAGAAAATTCTCTATCCAAACAATGGTTGACAAAATCATTTTCTGTGGGTTGACAGCGAAGAGTTTGCTTTCTTAGGACTGGAACTTCAGATAGTACTGCACTGGTATCTTCTTGCTTTCTCTTATTTATGGTTAAAAACTTATTAAGTGTTGACTGAAGTGAGCAGGAGGTACTAATAGTGTTTCTACTTCTGTAGGTATCTAACTCGGTGACTTTAAAAGGGGGTGGAGCATTTTCCTCGGTTATATCAACCACATGAGTTTTGAGTTGTCTACTGTTACTCTTCAATAAATTATCAGTCTTCTTAATGTCATGCAATCTAAGAGTGAAGTCCTTCATCTTGAACTTTTCATCAATATCTGGGACAAATGTTCTGTCAATATGCAGGGAATGAGATCGATGTCCAGTTTTAAGAGGACTACTGTCCTGTGGAATGTGCTCCCCAGTTTGAATATCACCAGAATCACTGTCACCAGCAGGAAGTTGCATTGACAATAAACAAGACTTATCATGAGGAGAATATGACTGAGGATGATTTGTTGGGCCAGCACACTCATCAAAATTGTTAACAGAGTAGCACGCATTACTTGAAGAATAAATCTGCTGCAATCCCTCCCTTAGAGCTAGTAATATGGAGCTCTCATCAGAAAAAAATATTTTCCTTTTATCTGGAGTTACATTGACATCACATTCCTTGGTTGGAACAGTGAATTTCATGATGGCAATGGGATATTGTCGGGAGTTTGCCCCTTTATATAACTCGTTCACCAGCTTGCTGACTTTTGGCATGTCAACTGGTCGACCATTTACAAAGTAAAATTGTCTATCTCCCAAACTGCGGCCACAACCCTGTCCAGACTTGGAAAGGAAGCCATCAACCTTACAACCATTTGATAACTGTACATACACAGGTTCTAAGCAGCTGAAGGTGCTCATGCCAAATACTGTTATGATGTTATCTTTTAGGGAATTACTACCTTGTGTTTTCAGAACAACAGATTTAGCACTTTTCCCAGCTGCATTGGTGCAGACTAATCGAACACCTTTGGCAATAAGAGCATATGCCTAAAATATGAAAATATATATATATATATAAGTAATCATTTAAGACAAGTAAAAGCTACAGTACGTTCCCATGAACATTCAACTTAGAAAACCAATTAAAACTACTGTACATTCAGCTTAGAAAACCAATTACAACTTCAAGTGCAAATTCACACAGAAATTATTCATTTTATTCATTAACGTCGATGACAAGCAATCCATGCTTTAAAAGATGAAGCTATCAATAACAGTAAACAGCAAAGAGGAAATAATATAAGAAGACATTACTTCACAGCATTATAGAGTTTCATGCACTAGCACAGAAATTAATGCTTTCATTTTCAACTACCTAATTGATACAAAAACAATGAACTACTGACAGTGACCCTCAAAGTAGTAGGCAACATCAGATAATTAAGGTATGTTACAACCAACAGAGGAAAATGCTCACATTCAGCAAAGAGATCAGCTTCCCATATTCCTTGCGTATATTACGGCAAAATTCTTTGCTTCTGACAGGTAAATTAGAGAACAACTTCTTAACAGTAACAGTTGTACCAACTTGGCGTGCCGTCTTTCTCTCAGACGTTAACACTCCAGTATGAACGTAACTCAGGTGTGTCGCTACCGACTCATTTATCGTCCTCGTTTCAACAGTCAGATCTCCCAATGCACAAAGCGAACTCAATGCTTCCCCTCTGAAGCCAAATGTGGCCAAAGATTGAAGATCATGAAAATCCGCCAGTTTTGAGGTGTGATGCTTAAGTGCAAGGACCTGTAAAAATAAATCAGACTTTGGAATTATATGCGAAATACAACCTCGAGAGAAAGAAAAAATGAAAACAGAAACAAACACCTTGAAATTGTTCGGAGAAATACCGCAACCATTATCGATGACCTGGAACCACTCCTGGCCGTACTCTTTCAAAACGATCTCGATGGAAGTAGCTCCAGCGTCCAAGCTGTTCTCTACCAGCTCTTTCACCGCCGACGAGAGGTCCAAGATCACTTGGCCGGCGCATATTCTGTGAACCACGCCTTTGTTTATGGCTCTAATAGTCGGAGAATCAACTGGCCTCGTTTCTTCCATGTCACACTCTTTAATCGGAGGAATTAAACATTACTAATCAAACCCTAGAAATCAAACGAAACAATTTAGCCTGCAAAAATAAAGATAATTCAACAGGAACAACAGGAATCGGGTGATTAAACCCTAGTCTAAGTGAATATGTAGAGATTTTGCCGCCAAAAAAATGGGTAAAGAAAGCCGCTCGGGCTATTTGGCTACCAGTAT
Source organism: Erythroxylum havanense (assembly GCA_024752395.1). Classification (NCBI taxonomy): domain Eukaryota; kingdom Viridiplantae; phylum Streptophyta; class Magnoliopsida; order Malpighiales; family Erythroxylaceae; genus Erythroxylum; species Erythroxylum havanense. Next base: position 8,528,252 of record JANTNU010000004.1, read on the forward strand.
TCAACGTTCCGCGGGTTGAATGCCGGCGTACACTTACGGTTTAAACTTTAACCCGCTTCTCTTTTTATTATATTTTTCCTTTTCTTTTTTCAAATAAATGAACAAATTAAATATCTTTACTTTACTTTATCGGTGTATTTTTTTAATTTTAAATTTTACATAAAAATTAATATTTTAAAATTTTTTGATTGACTAATTATCAATATATTTAATTAATTATATTAATTCAATTTTTAATTTTTAAAATTAAATATTAATAAAATTTACATCCTAAATTAAAAAATTAGATTTTAGGCTTTTGGCACTCCCTTCTATTCTGTACTCTTACGGGCCTTAGCTTCTTATTACACCTCTCGTATGTTGCTTGTCACTTGTCACTTTTCGCTTATCGCTTGTCGCCTAATTTTCTCGTTACGCCTTTGTTATATTTTTCTATTAGTTACCGAATAGTCAAAAACATATATTTTTTTTTTGTTTCCGATCAAAGAGATCCACGCTTGAGCTTAGTGATTTTGCGATTGGAGATTTTGGCAGAGCAAGAAAGAAAATTGGATGCAAAATTGATATTTTATTAGAATAGTTTAGAGACTTTAAATAGACAGTACAAGTTATGTATGAATTTTAACTATTTGAGAAAAAAGATAATTCTTAGCCTAAAAATCTCATAAAAATCTCAACTACTTTGACTACTTTCCTAACAGAAATGTGAGAATTATCCTTAATTCCAACACTCTCCCTTCATTCGAAGTTGAAACTTTTAATTGAGCACTAAACTCTTCATGTTTTGCTTGTGCAAACTCTTGATTCAATAAATCAACAATCTATTTGTCGGTTCGAAAATAATCTAGCTTAATTTCTTCTTTGACAATTAGCTACCTTATGAAATGATGTTTGATTTTAATATTTTTTGTTCTATTATGGTGCACTAGATTCTTTACTAACATCACTGTTGACTTGTTATCGCATTTTATACTGGTAGCTTTGCTCTGCTCTTGCCTCAAGTCACTAAGAATCCTTCTCAATCATACCGCCTAACAACTTGTTGTGGTAGCTGCCACAACTTCTGTCGAAGATAAGGTCATTGTGGCCTATTTCTTCGAGCTCCAAAATAAGGCAGCGATGCAAAGGACAAAACAATTACCGAATGTAGTTCTCGTATCTTCCACAAAATTGACCTAATCGTTGTCGGTGAATTCTTTGAAGCTGAAGTCCTCTGTCTTGCAAAACCAAATTTCATAGTTCTTAGTTCCTACCTAGTAATGTAGAACTCTCTTTGTTGCTACAAAAATGATGACTCCTTGGACTATGCATAAGTCAAGATAAGACACTAACAGAATAAGCTACATTAGGTCAAGAATGAGTAAAGATAAATTAATCTTCCAACCAAATTTTTTGTAGTCTCTTGCTTCTGTCAATCCCGTGTTATCATCTAACTTCAATTTTCTCATTGATATTCATTGGTGTTGCAACAATCTTGCACCCCTATATATTGAATTTCTTTAGTGTGTCCTCCACATATTTCCTTTGCAACATGAATATTCCTTCCTGAGTTTGAATGATTTCCAATCTTAAAAATTATTACAATTCTCCCAAATCAGTCATATCAAACATCTTTTTCATTGATGCTTAAAGTTCAAATATAAGCTACAAGGACGAGCTAGTATAGATCATATCGTCAACATAAAGACTCACGATGAGTAAGTCATCTATAGCTTGTCTTTTTACGTAAAGAGTTGGTTCGTGAGGACTCCTTTTAAACCCATTATTGTGGAAGAACTCGTCGATCTTACTATAACAAGCAGGTGGTGTTTGTTTAAGCCTGTAAAGAGCTTTTTGTCAATGAAGTACTTTGTCTTCCTCGATCTTGCTTTCAAAACCTGGTGGCTGGCTTACATATACCTCCTCCTTTAATTCTTCATTTAGAAAAGCAGAGTTAATATCGAACCGGCATACCTTCCATTGCTTTTGAGTTGCTATTGCTAGAATTATTCTTACGGTCTCAAATCGTGCTATTGGAGAGAATGTTTCTTCGCAGTCAATTCCTTGTGGCTACGTGAAACCTCTGACCAGTAGCCTAGTTTTATGTTTTTGAACCCTTCCGTTTGCCAAATACTTTATCTTGAAGATCCACTTTAAATTAATGATATTTTTACCTTTAGGAAGATCAGTTAACTCCCACGTCTGATTGCGTTGTATGGACATTAATTCATCTTTTATTGCACCTTTCCATTCTTACTTTTCCATAGCTTCTTCCACTATTATTGGATCCCCAACAAATAAAACCAATGGCAAAGTAGTCTCTTCCTTAATTTCAAATCGACAACAAGGAATTTACCCATATTAGAAATGATCTTTTAGGATAGGACTCTTCGGAAGAAGAGGCTAAATTTGTTTTTTATGGTGTTGAAATTTGTGATCCTTCTGGATCATCTTCTTCATTCTCCACTTGTTTAAAGATAGTTTGTTCATCTTCAGCCTGAACTTGAGGAGTTTGGTTGTTGTCTTTGGCTTCCCAATCCCATATGGCCTGCTTATCAATTACGACATTATGACTAATAATAATCTTGCTACTTAAGGGATCATACAACCGATAAGCCTTTTAATGAGTGCCATAGCCAATAAATATATGTTTTCATAACTTCCCATCTAGTTTATGTCGTTCATTTGTAAGCAAGACATAATACATGCACCCAAAGATGACTTACCGAGGGCTTGCTTCCACTCCATGCTTCATAGGGAGTTTGATCCCATATTGTTTTAGTGGGTGAAATATTTAAAAGGCGTACAACTGTAGCAACTCCTTCAGCCCAAAAAGAATTTGACATTCCTTTTTGCTTAAGCATGGATCAAGCCATCTTTATGACGGTTTAATTCTTGCGGTCAACTACACCGTTCTATTTAGGAGTGTATGGGGTTGTAAGTTGCCTCTTTATTCCCTATTCATCACAGAAAACGTCAAAATCTTTTGAGGTGAACTCACCTCCACAATCAGTATAAAACACTTTTATAACTGTTCTACTTTGTTTTTCCATATGTGCCTTGAATTTCTTGAAACACAATTGAATTTCCTGAAGCACTCAAACCTTTCTTATTTGTGCTTCAAGAAATATAACCGACTCATCTTGTTAAAATTATCAGTAAATAGGAAGCAATATTTACTGCCAGTTAACAATTCTATCCTTATGGGACCACATAGATCAGCATGGATGAGTTCTAGAAATCTTCAGCTCTCTTTGATTTTCCTATTAAAAAGGATTGATGTGTTTGTTTTCCGACCATGCACCCTTCACAGACCTTCTCCAATGGCTTAATAGTGGGAAGATTACTCACCATTTGTTTGTTCTTTAGTAGTTGCAGCTCTATAATGTTCAAATGGCCATTCACTTTATGTAAAAGTCTTACTCACTATGGTTGTTTATGTTCTTTTAGTAAAGTCAAAGAGTAAACATACAATTTGATGATATATGAGCACAAGCAAGAATTTTACTAGTATTTTTATGTGTCACCGTGCATTTACCATCATTAAATACCACCATGTAACCAATTTCAATTAATTAACCGATACTCAACAAGCTATGTGCTAGACAAAGAGCGAAATGAACATCTTTAATGAAATTTTTTAATTACCTACTGAGATCTCGGTTGTCCCTTTGCCTTCAATCTGCAGTTGTTTATCATCTCCAAGCCACACTTATGATTTGAATGTCTCATTGAACCTTTTGAATTTTTATGATCTCTAGTCGAATGATGAGAACAATCTTTATCTATGTATTGGATGTTGTCATTTTCCTCCTTTGTTGTAGTTATTGTCATAAACAAGAAGTTATCTTCCTCTTCTTCAACATAATTCGCCTCTTCTAGTTTGGACCAACAATACTTATCAGAGTGCCCATATTTGTTACAGTATGAGCATTTAAGTATACTATTTTTGCCTCGACCCCTTCCTCAATAGCCTTCTTGGCCTCTTACTCTTGCATATTGATTTGAGGATTCAGGCTCCCCCCTGATCTGAAAAGTCCTTTTTTCTTCCTTTCCATTCGATCGTTTGATTCGTGTCTCGTGAGCTTGAAGTGATTCCATCAACTCATCAAATGAAAAAGTGGATAGATCCTTTGATTCTTCGATCGCAGCCACCATATGATCGAACTTGGATGGCAAGCTCCTTACTTTAGCAACCACTGTTTTGTCTAATATTTGATCTCCATAAGATCTCATTTATCCTATAACAGATAAAACTCTTGCCAAAAAATCAATTACATATTCGTTATTTTTCCTAAAGGAAGTTTTAAAAACACACCTTAATGATTGTAATTTGATAGCGATTAACTTGAAGGAACCCTAATATTCAATTGAGTATGGTCCATACTTGTTTGGTTGTGGTAGCTGCTGCTATCCTTGTAAAAATCGACTCGTCTACTACTTGTTGGATAAAAAAGAGAGTTTTGGCGTCTCACTTCTGATGCTCTTTATTACAAGTCTCATCTTCATCGTTTTCTTCATAAACTATTTCGACATAGTTCCAAGGATCTTGGGATTGAAACAATGTCTTCATCTTAATGCTCTAAAATTCATACGAGTCTCCTTTGAAAAGAAAAATTTGTGGCTGAGAAACATTGACACCTACGTTCGCAACCATGCTTGCTATGAAATTGACTTGAAATAATTCCTAGTTTTGAAGGAAACTAGCTTTGATACCGATTTTGCTAGAGATTTTAACAAAGCAAGAAAGAAAATTGGAAGCAAAATTAATACTTTATTGGAATAGTTTAGAGCCTTTAAAAAGGCTGTACAAGCTACGTATAAATCTTAACTACTTGAGATAAAAGATAATTCTTATCTTAACTACTTGAGATAAAAGATAATTCTTAGACTAAAAATATCCTAAAAAATCTCAACTACTTTGGCTACTTCTATCCTAACAGAAATATGAGAATTATCCTTAATTTCAACATGCTTGTAGTTATTAGAATTTGACTTTCCTAATTTAAGATTTGTATTTCTGTTGTAAAATTTTGTTCTGAATCTAGACGTCCAAGCCTGTTTTTTTCTCCCTTTTCAAATTACAATTATTGTTTTGTTCCTCTAAAGTTAAATATTTGACTTTTTCAATTTTTGGACATTAAAACCTTTTTGTGCTCAGTTTAATCTTTCGAGGAGTGGAAATTTCAAATAAGTCTAGTTGGTTTGACTATTAAATGATTGTCAAATACTATTTTTGTAGCGCCCCCTCATCGTAGGGTACACATCGGGAAACCCGAAGGTCGCTCCGACACGTATCCCACGATAAAGATTCACTACCAGAAAATTTCGCTAAAATCCACATGGCATCGCAGTAATTTGAATCACAATATAAACAATAATCGGTACATCAAAAATCCAAAATGACAATTATCTGATACAGTCATCCAATGTAGAATAGACCAGTCTATCAGTCTCCTAACAAAACCAAAAAGGAAACTGATACAAACATCTATTCTAAGTCATCCTC
>JANTNU010000004.1:8544062-8556395 GCA_024752395.1 Erythroxylum havanense
AAATGGATGGCTCAGATCCTCTGGTACAGGCTAGGTACAAAGTACTTGGGCCAGAGGATCTAGGGGTCACTCCTAGGTACTTTAGTCTTAATTATAGCCGATTTTGTGCAGCTAAAATTATTTGTTTTCTTAATCATTATAAGGAGTTTTAAGTCTGTAGAAGATTGTTTAGCATGAAGGGTTGTTACTACCGAGACTCCTTATACGTTTTGAGCTAGTTTATGATCATTTGGTTGGCTATCAGCAATTTTGAAATTTTATAATTTTATTTACATAATTTTTTAACGTATTAATTTTACTTGTTCTCTTTAACTTGTATTATTATTTTATGGTCACATTTACACGTGAGTTTACTGAAAATAATCTTTACTATGTAAAAATAAAATTGCGTACTATTAAACCTCCTTAGGCTTCACTTTATTGCAAAATTTTGAGTATAATAATGATGGATGATGTTAACTTGGGAATATCCTAGTACGAGCAAAAAATTTTTTTTGAAAATCAACTTAATATACAAAGTTCGCATATGCTTAGTTTTTTGCTTACTTTTTGTTCTCAATGGGTATCTCTTGCGTGTTGTGTGAACTTAGACGGAGCCAACTGTGACCGAAGGACGTGTAACTGTCAAGTTTTGCTGTCGCAAGTCGAAAGGAGAGGGGAGTGCCCTGCGTCGACAGAGTTCCTCGCCCCTCTTCGATTAGCCATCACCAACTCTAATCGAGTAAAGTCTGAAATTTCACCAGATGTAATATACTACTCATCAATGAGAATTTTTTAATATCTCACCAAACAAAAAAAAAAAGCTGTGATGCGTTGCGAGGACGCATAGGAGTGAGCGTACTGTTTAGAAATTGTCGAGTTGAATACATGCATGAACTTTAACTTGAAGTTGCGGAAGATAGGGACTTGGAAGGAGAACTAGTGCTACAGAAGACTACTGAAAGACAACAGATTACACTAAGTAAAAGGTTTCGTTTCGCTCTGTTTTGGTACAAACACATACTTTGAATGCAATACAAGTGCTAGAAAGATCTACTGGAGGGTTACAACTTGGATAAATAGTATTCTTATTCCATAAGTAAAATAATTAGTATGTACAAATTGAGGCACAAACAACAATTAAGATGAACACCAAAGGGGAAAAAGTGGGGCGCATTCAGCTATACCATCCAGCTTGCCTGATTATAAATACTAATTGCTGAAGATTGAAGTTGTTTGGTTCAAAGTGAATGAATAAATAGAGAGTAAAAAATCTATGTATGCTACAAGCGGAGCCAGCAATGGACTTCCCATGCATACTGCTCGTCATCAAAAGACGGTACCTTTTTCCCTTTTACAGATTAGCAAAAGGCAATTGAATTGGCTGTACACAGAGATTCTTACTTCCTCTCTTCTCCTAATGTCTTCACTCTCCATTTCCTCCCTTCTACATGAAGTAGCTAAGCGATGACTTCTTTCTTGATCCTCCCTCGCCATATAAATCATTCCATTGCAGCAGCTCACTCATGCTGCCTGACTCTGACGATACGCTTGCACACACCTGCACCACAAATGCATTAGTTGTATATTCATCATCTTTTATGTCTGCACTTAAACTAATTCCATAAATGAAATGAGGGAGACCTGATCATGGGCATATCTAAAATCCTCCATCTTGAGGGGCCGAATGTCCACACTGCTGTACAATCGAGGTAATGGTTTGTTCTCTGCTGATGCCACCGCTCTCTCCTAAAAAAAATTAGAAAATCAGTGGGAGCAACCACACACATTCCTACTACGCTGCATTTCAGAATCCAAAACATTTGCTACGAATTTCCAAGGAAATCCTTAAAAACTGCATGCTTGATTAAGCTACTTTTAACACTCACATAATGGATCCATCACATGGTTCCAACTTTTATGCCTAATAACAGGACGAAAAATCCATAAAATAAGCTATTATAAAACAAGAATCAAAGTTAACGATTGTTACTACTAACCTTCTTTTCCTTTTCCAATATTTCTCGAATGGGACAATGTGCTGCAGTCACGCAAAGATTCTGACAAAATAAACAGCAAAAATATTCAGAATCTCGAAATGGCAAAAGTCACATATTAGAGAAATGGAACTGCAGGAAAGAGGGTAAAAGAAAAAACTTATAACCTTCAAATCACTTCCCGAATAACCATCTGTCATATTTGCCACTGCTTCCAGATCAACATCAGGAGCCAAATCTTCTTTGCCCAGAATGACTTTCAGAATCTTTTCCCTGTTTGTTGCATCCGGCAAGTTGACCATCAATCTACAAACCCCATTTGTACAGGTCAATAATGTTGCTATTGCACTAGGTACAAGGAGAGAGAAACACAGTAAGAATATGAGAAAAATAGAGAACCTCCTTGGAAGTCTCCTTATAACAGCCTCATCAAGGTCAAAAGGCCTATTTGTAGCAGCAAGGACCAACACTCGTTCTTTATCTTTTGTACGCAGACCATCCCAGTTCACCATGAACTCATTCTTCATTTTGCGCATAGCCTCATGTTCTCCTGGATTTTCTCGTCTTCCCAACATGCTATCCACCTAAAGCAAAAGGCCAATTGAGGAAATGAACATATTAGAGTGAATTAGAACATCAGACTCTAAAAGACGCACGGACAAAAACTGAACAGAAATCTTGGCACTCTCATGGTGCATATGCAGTTTCCATTGGATTACATTCGGCAGAATCGCAGAAAATAACACAGATAGAGGACATAAGAAACAACTAGAGAAGTATCAAAATGTTTATTATTTGAACAAACCTCGTCCACAAAAATCACGCTAGGAGTTACTTTGCTAGCCAAAGAGAATACCGCCTTTACATACTTCTCTCCTTCACCAAACCACTACAAACAAATAGATTTGTTGTTTAACGAGATCCAATGGCTAAAACCATAGGGAGAAAAAGCATAATCCATAAAATAAGCACCTTTGATGTAATGCTAGACATGGAGATGTTTATGAAGTTTGCACCAGCCTCAGTTGCAACAGCTTTTGCCAGCATTGTTTTTCCCGTACCGGGAGGCCCAAAGAGCAATATTCCCTTACAAGGCTGTTAAAGAAAGCAAGTTACCATAAAATTATAGTACCTTTACATAAAAACAAGAAATATTAGCAAAGAAATGAACAGATATTAACCTTTGTCAGTTGCCCTTTTCCAAACAATTCAGGCCTTTGAAGAGGAAGCATTACAAGTTCCTTCAAGGTGTCCTTCACAGTTTCTAAGGCTCCTATGTCATCAAAAGTAACTCCTATCTCATTTGGAGGAATTACATCTGCTAGAAGCTTCTTCTCAAATTCATTCTCGGTGACAACATCCTGGAAATGGTTTTGACTTAATTTAGTACCAATTCAAATGACAATCCAGAAAGAAAAGTACATCTTACACCAGGTACAACGACTTCCTAGAAACAGCCGGCCAATTTACCTTGAGTGTTTTCTTCATGCTCTTGTTTTCACTTTGTATACCCTGTAGAATGCTCAGACCATACCTGATACTGCAAGACAGGATAAAGAAAATAATATCAAGAAAAGATAAATCATGACTTCCAGGTTAGTGATGATGGTTAAACTGGAGGAAATGAATAACCTGTCAGTAGATATCAAAAGTTTAGCATCTCCATTTGAGGTTGCAGAACAATGCATAAAGTGGTGGCTTAAAGCCCATCCGACTACTTTCTCAACATCTATTAAAACAGAAATATGACAGTGGCCAAAAGTCAATAACAATACCAGAAAAAGCTAAAATTGCAAACCAGACAGGCAAGATTCGAGACTCAGGAACACTGACTTTCAATAGCAAGTGCTTGATCTTTGATGCACAGAGTTTCAAGGTCAGGGCAACGTAAACCCACACGACCTAGTACCTGATATTTTTAAGGGTAATAAGTAAATACTTGTCACAAAAATCAATACGTTTTCCACAAACGATTTCATAATTAAAAGTTCAGAACAATAATACATTGAGATTATACTTACTGTACGAATGCTAACAACATTGGCCTGTGCTTTCAGAGTTTCAACATCACGTTCCAACTGTTGCTTCCAATCCAAAAGTAAAGCTTCATCCTGCAAAGTTTCTCCAAACCAGAGGATCAGACAATGAAGGAAACATGCTAAATGTAATTAATTACCAACACAGTGCAGGTCTTTACCTGGGGTAATTGTATCGTCACTTTGTTAGGGAAAAGGCGAGAGAGCTGTTTCATTGTTTTGGATGTCTCTTTGCTCTTATCACCCAGTCTACCAAAATTATCCTGAAAAAGATAGTATGACCACAATTACGGTTATAATGAACAACCAAGATATCAGCAAGTTTTTTCATTCTTTCTTGCTATAAATCACGTTAATTTATATTATTAATGAGGTAACTGTAACACAAAAAGAGTACTTACTAGAAATTTTTAATATATTCTTCAGTTACAGTGGAAATGTCATAACTGAACAATATCATGTACCACAAAATAAAAGAGAAGTATTCAACAAATTGCCTCAAGGTCTCATACTTGATGCAAAAATGTACTGCAACTTTGAGTGCATGCCCAGTTTCAGGGATTGACTGAATCTCAAATCAAATCTAAGTTAAGTTCGTGGATTCATAAGAGCTTGATTTTTGGACAATTGACTGTACCTTCATTCAAGTACAGTCATATCATGAGACGGTCTGAGTTAAACACAATATCGTCCAATTTTACAACCATTCCCATTTGTATATTACATAAGTGATCCCAATCACTGCACTTAATTCAACACAAAAGTGCAATTCTGCCCGTAAGATGCTCACATAACTGTAAGGTCAGAGTTAAACACTGCTGTCCTGCTAGCTACCACTAACTGACATCCATGGACACTATAAATCAAGTAAATGAAGGCAGAAGAACAGAGCCAATTGATTAACTCCTTAGTTTAAGAAAGATGGGGCCTATTAGGCTGATTACAAAGTTTAACGTACCGAGAAAGACAAATCAAGCAAAGCAGTCTGGTTACTTCCAAACTTGGTGAACAAAAGACCACCAGGATGTGACTGCAAAACATCAAAAGGTCATCAAATATGTGAGGGCATTCTGCTAGACACCTAACAAACTCTACTTTGAGATAACAAACTAGCATCTAACATCGAGAAACCATAAGATATTACCTTTTCCTTGCGATTGTCCATCTGGGTATGGGAGCCAATCACAATTACCCTGTCCGGCAAATTTTCAAGTTTACTCTTTAAGCCAGAGTAGGTATCTTGATTCCCCACAATGGATTTCTCTATATCTTTGAGAAACAATACCAAAGGAGTGCTTTTACTTTCATTTAAAATAACCTATAAATACAAAAATACTCCAAAATTAGCACCAAAAGATTGGAAAACAAATTACCATTTAAGATTAGTCCCTTTTAAAGGAACAAGTACCTCAAAGAGTTCATTGATAGCAAGCCTGTCATCTTCACCGCTCGAATTATCCAACTGAAGTGAATTAGCTGTAAAATAACAAAGTAAAATGTGAAATTTGATTACAGAAATAGAATTAACAAAAAAAAAAAAAAGTGAAATGTTACCAGCACAGAAGAAACCATGATCTTCCTCACAAACACCACCGAGATCAGTGCCTTCAGGTATGGATTTATCAAACCTAACCCCAACTTTTGAGGCTCCATTTCCTTCAAAAGCAAGGACTACCTTACCACAAAAACCAATGCTAGGGCCCCTTCTCAGACAAAAAGAAGTTTTGATTACAAAAAAGCCATGGCAACATGAATTTGCAAGAAAGGATGATGCAAAAACTGAAGTACGGGACTAAAAAGAAAGACCTATGTCACATAAATTCATTACATACATTATCTGCCACTACAATTTTAGTCAAACCAAACACATTTGAAGACCCTGTTTGAAATATTCATTAATGGGGGTACAGCCAAAGTGGTTAAATACAGAAATAACTTATGAATCAAAAAGAGGAGAATAAACCTCAAAGGCAATATCCCAGATGGTTTTGAAGCTCCCACAAACTTTACCCTGTCACCTGCAAAATTCGCAATTTAAAAATGCTTTAGCTATTAAGTAGGAATTATTAATGACACCACAAACTGAAAATAATGGTAAAATAAATAAAATACCCAACAGTAACACTGCCAAATTAAAATGCACTAACCTTTTTTAAATATGTAAGATTTGGATGTTGCGGTAGAAGTTTCCTGCCTTGGTAAAGCCTGAGAGTTCAATGCGGAGCCACCAGTAATGTCTGCCTCAACACTGGAAGTAGGTTTCTTATGGTGTAACACTGCCTGCCCAGCTCGTCTGGTGATTGTAGACGGCCTTTCAGCCCTGGAACTTTCTTTAACAGAATCAGCTTCTCTCACTGCTGAGCCCTGCAAAAATATAATCAAGCCATGAAAGAAGAATACAGAGACCCCCTGAGTAAAAGGGATTTGTTTATCCAGAAAATCAAAGTAAGGATGCAAATTTGTCAAACAAACATGCCAAACTAGTGTGAAACTTACACCAGGCAACACAAGAGAATCAACAACTAAGAGTCTGGCACCAACATCTTTCGCAAGGGCTTTAGCCAGAGTCTCCTGATAGATTTCTGACCCTGTCAGATAAATTACCATAGGATAGGAAGATATGAGTATCAGTGTTAATGGCATGCAGTACATAAAATAAGAAAAAAATGAACATATTGACAGAAGATTAAGCATACCTGCAGGACCAGAAAGTAATATTCGAGGAGACACAGAAGGAAGATCGCAAGCAAACTTTGCAACTTTGTTATTACATTTTAAATGAACAAATGCAGCACCTTTCAAAACTTTTTGTGTTGTATCGCTGTTAAAAATCTTCATATCAGTCAGTTACGATGAAAATCCTCAAGTCAAGCATAGTGAACAGAAAGACAAGGAAAGGAATAATTGCACATAAGAGTGTTGCACCTTAGATAATATGGAAAATTTTCAAATGAAACATCAATGTTTTCAGGACTAAGAATTCCTTGTCGTACACTATCTTCGTATGCTTGGCGTCGAGTAGACATCAGAATTGCTGAAGGATCAAGATCCTTTAGCAGTTCTTTTATTTCCCTTCGCTCATCAAGCATCTTAAAAATACTGCTGTTTAAATCAAATTCCGAGGATGAACCAGTAAGAATTCGCAAGAGGGGCCTTAATTCATAGGTATTAGCATGGACCTTTCCAGGTCCAGCCTCCATGGGAGTGTCAAATCTCACACCATCAGCAGCAGCATTTACATTAGCAGCATCCAATAGAATACTTTTCTCCCTTGAAGTAACACCAGTAGGCTCATTGTCACTGGTGTTATCCTTCATGTCAACCTCTGGAACATGATCATCAGATGCACCACCAGAAGCAGGAACTTCAGCATTCTGTTGCCCATCAACACTACTTCTGGCAGGTGGGGGAAGAAGGGATAAATCTTTTCGAAGGTTAGACAAAGAAGCTAATATAGATGCTCCTGCATAAGCTGAGCAATCTCCAGACCTAGCATCGGTATGGATCCTTTTTCTAGGAGCTCCTTGGGCTTCTAAGATGCTTAAGGAGGGAACACCTGGAGCACCTAAGTTATCATTGGTAAGCTGTTGAAAAATCTGTTATATCATTAAGGAACTTATTATAAGTTATTGTAAAAGCGTAAACCAGCATAACGAGCACAAAGAGAAGAGAAAATCCATCTCTTTTCTTCAAGATCATACCACCAAAAAAGAAAACAAATTTAGGAACCGACGAAAAAGGATACATAAGCATGTTTTCCACAAGGGCTAAACACCACCTCGTCACCTCCAGCCAATATTAAACTTGCATTCTTATGGTACATTTTACCATTCACTTGAACAGATCCTTTGCCCCCAGTGACTTCCAATAAGGCCACAGATGCCCCTCCACGCTACAGGTTGACATCGGCAAGAAAAAAGCCTCATTATCAAATGCAATTTTTTTCATGGAAGTTACTTTGGTTAACTCAATAAATCAACAAGGACAAACTTTATAGTATACAAAACTATATAGGTACCTCAATATGTCTCAGTTTACACAAAATACTGCTGATGCATGGATCATTAAGCCACAAATTGCATTGACGACTTTGACCAATAGTAAAAAGTGTACCACACAATAGCAGGTGAGGATTCTGTAATGCAAACAAATGGAACAATAATTGGTTAACTCCAACAGAAAAAATCATCCAGATTGATACATTGCCCCAAAACATGGAAGTCGACACTTGTTCTATATCCAATATCAGATACAAGAAACAACGGAAGTAAAGTAATCAACCAGATTAAAACAGAGAAGAGCAAGACATTCATTTGGTTTTGAGCAACCACGGTTATAATCATAATCCTAAAAGAATGGCGTGCATCTTAACCTTTCTGTATTTGATTTCACAACAGTGACACTTTAAAGATATAAAGAATATAAAAAAACATGAATTTCAAAAAAAAAATTAAAATTATAAAAGCTTTATCAGCGCACACACACACAGGTCAACCACAAAATCATAACGATCACTAACCTCAAAACAGAGAGATGGAACAGGAAACTGCAAAAATGCAAACAAACCAAAGTATTCATTCATCCCCTCTTAGAAAATCTTATGACCCACTCTTGCCTAGGAAACATTAATTGACCAGACTAGACAGCATTTGAAGCCCCACAACAGAAGCTTCAATGACGATTTCCCATCAATAGATCAGACTGTCACATGATGCAGACATGAAGGAGACCTCACTAGAAAGCACTTAAATGGCTCATGACACACAGTCCAAAGCCATAGGCACCTCCCCAGCAACCCTCCAAGCTGCAACAACATCCAGAATATCATGTCTCAATTCAACCTGCATGAAACGGCATCCCGATCACGCAAAGAAGGCACCAACAGGCATGAAGTATGTTTTATCTTACTCTCATAATAAGACAAGGTATACCCATCTCATCTGGTGTTCCCTAATCCCACCCCCCGAATTCCAAAATGCTGCTGGTTGTAAATAAGATAAGTTACCAGTGAAACCTTGCCTTTCTACACTGATCAGAACCAATACGTTTTGGTTGAAAGAAATTTTCAAGTTGGTCTTTTAAGCTTGCTCAGAATAACTAGCAATCGGTTAAGGGAAGCCTATCCCAATGTCTCTATCAACAAACCTCTACAAAAGCTCCCTAAACATGAACCATAAAAGGCATACTGAAAACAGAGGTTCATCTCATTCTCACTTCCAGAAATGAGCAAACGAGCAGTAGATGAATATATGTCGTTTCAACACATTGAACAATAAAGAATCCACATCATAAACTTAAGAAACCAAGCAACTGCAAGCCAAAAAAAATAATCAATCTACCACTAAATACTTGCAAATTTGTAAGAAACACAAAAAGACAAAAGAATAAATTTTGACACGATATTGTGCCCTACGGGCCTGATAACTTATATAACGAGATAGAAACAGTTAAAAAAATTCATATTAATTTGTCCAAAAAGAAAAGCGGCACTTCGCACAGCTTGAAACACCCAAACAATTACCATCTGCATAAAAAGAATAAATTACTCCTCAAACATACAAGGATCATCAGAGCAAGCGAACTAGTAAAGAAAAAGAAAATAAGGCAAACTCCTACCCACCTGGGAGCACTGAGAAAGCAGCTTGCCCCATGCAGCTTTGGTATTCAACTTCACTGTCTTGACTGACCGCTTTTTAAACCGATTCGAACCCACACCCGCAGCCTTGGATTTATCTGCATTCACAGCAGTTTCAACTAAAATCCCAAAAGCAATTCAGCCAAAAGAAAACAAAAACCCATATAGATCCACAAAATCAAACTTTTAACGCCAAACACCAAAGAAGGTTAAAAGAAGCGAACTTCTATAAAAAAAATCACTGCATGCAACCAAGAACTAGTCTAATATCACACCTAATGACTGCGCAGCCACCAAGTCCTCGTCCTCGTCCTCGGCTTCAACGACGACCGGAGATTTGTCTAAGTCAGCAAGAACAGGATTTTCAACAACAGTAGCTTGTAGATCAGAGGCCACCAACTCAGATTCCTTCACCGGACTGATAATTTCCACCGGCGGCACCGGCGCCGCATCGGTCGACGACGCCTCAGTCGTAGCCGCCGCCGTCTAGGGTTCAATCAGTCGTGCAATCAGATCCAAAAGCCCAAGAAAACCACCAAAAACTAAGCATAAACACGAAAGCACAAACCTTTGATCGTTTGAAGTAGTTCGGCGGAGGAGAACTGGGGGACGAGGAAGAGCGGAGAGGACGCTTGTTGGAGGAGGAGCTCCGTCTGGTTTCGACCATGTTGTTGCCGGCTGTCGTTGGTTTTGGTCAGTGTTTGATGATTGATGTTTCTCTCTCTAGCTTCCTGATCCGACAACAGGAGGAAATAAAAAACAGAAACAAAACCCAAGGTTTGGTTCGGGGCTTGAATGATTAAATGCTTTGGATGGTTGGTTGGGTGGCTGCCTCTATTTATAATATCTTCAATTCTCAGGAATAGACTTATAAGTTAATAAATACAGATTAGGAAGTGGACTGTTCGGCTTTGGGCGAAAAGGCCTCTGTGACTTGGAAGTTGGAAGCGTTGAGTCTTTCTTTTTTTTTGGGAATAATTTTAAATTTTGTGTCCGTTGAAATACTAATTTAGTACTTCCTAATATTAAATTCGTCTATTATTTATTATTTATACAAATATTTTATTCTAAATTTCGGAACATATAATAAAATTGATTTGAAAATAATATAATTATTGATTATTATATTATCTTCATCATCAACATCCATCCAATTGTAATTCTATTAATCAAAGGGCCTAAAAAGGTTGGACAATTTGCAGTCTTACTCTAATTAATTTAAGATGTGTTAATCAAAAGGAGATGGTCTAATTTAACAAAGAAAAATATACGAGATGTATTTTTTTTCTCAAACAGGTATTTTAGGAAGGTTTCAATTATGAGAATGTATTTTTAAGCTATTTACTTTTAGATTAATTCCCGCTTGAATCGAATAGATCCCTTGTGAAAAATAATATTTTGACCTTAAATTTGAAACGACTGTATATATAAGTACAGTTCGAAAGGAAACGCAAAAGGCTAAGTTGGATATTTATAAAATGTTAGCAGATATGCGGCTTTTAATGCATTGCAACTAAGACGCGAGACTCGATTCCTAATGAGTCAAACTTGTTAAGTTGAAGCACCAAATTGGACTCATCACCAAACTTGTTTCTTAACCATTTCCATGTATTGTAACTTTGACCCAACATGCATCTCATGTTTCAACATCTAGTATCTGAAAAGGTCTAATAAATGACTATTACCATTTGAGGTATATATTTAAATATTACCTTCTTCTTGTATATAATAGTGAATTAGATTTTAATAGACTCAGAAGTCATTTTGATTATTATTTAGGTTAACAATCTGTTTGATTATATATGATGTTTTACCACATTCCCAGCATAGTTTATACAACTAATTCCTATATTTTTTGATGCTATCATATTGATAATTCGGATTTTAAAGTACCATTTTGTAAAATTTAGTTTTTTCAAATATATTAAATGTTAGTGACAATATTTTTTATTTACAATTGTTTATAAAAAAATAATTTTAGGAGTCCAAAAATCAAGCTTATATTAAAAACATATTTTAATTATTTGAATAATATTTTCATAACTATAATTTAAAAGAAAACAATAATTTATACTTTTAAAAGGATATACTTTTAAAAGGATTTTTTGCATTTTGAATTATGATCTGAGAAAATTTTACTATAAAATAAAAATTTGTCTACTTTACCTTTTCTATTAATTTATTATTTTTTAAAAATCTGAAAATTATGTCTCTCTTTTCAAAGTTATGCATATATTGACAGCTTATAAGATTATTTTATCAAATATTTTAAACTAATCATGCCTAATTTTACATAACTGTGTCCATTCAGAAAGCAACAAAATTGCTTTTACTCACAACACTTCTGCTTATAACAGATTTTTAACAACAATGTCAACCATAGTCTAAATTGCACTAAATGCACATGCACTCTAAATAGATATTTATGTTGGAAAACTAACCATGATCGAATCATGTGTAATGGAAAAAAAATTGTTACGGTTTCCAATTGGAGCTCCATAATTGAATACTTAAAAGTACTTGTGGTCGGGTCGGCAGTATTGGGCCCGAGTCCAGTCTCACGGGCCGATCAATCAGTCTCACACCCACGGTTTGATCTGGGCTTAGTTCACACATCCACAGCCCAATAGCATGAAGAAGCTTCCCATGCACGTACGTAACCTAAAACCTAGCAGGAAACTGTATA
>JANTNU010000004.1:8939566-8953708 GCA_024752395.1 Erythroxylum havanense
AGTGCCAAAATTACATCATTCCAATTTTAAATCGAAGATCTTGGATTGAACTTCATGCGTCAATAAGATTTTCCTATGCCAGATGATGATAGCATCTCCAAGTTCTGCAACTTCAAAAGCATGCAATCTTACTCATAGTTTAAGTGTCTGGTTTAGATAATTAAGTTCAATTAGTCAATAATTCCTCTTTAAAGTAAATATAAATAATCGTAAGGTAGAGACACAGAGCAGAACGCCAGATGATTGGTTCGTTGTTGCCGTCAAGCCCATTGCTAAAGAGTTGAATGTTATTGGCTGGCTGATGTCATCCGTACGAGAAAAGCTTCTTATTATGTTAGGACAAGGTCTTCTGTCTAATTTTATGATGTTTTATTGTGTCCAGTGAATCTCAACCATTTATTTATACGGGACTCGTATTTATTTATGCAAGATCCACGTGAGATCCACATAAATAAATAACTAAAATTTACTGAACACAATAAGACACCATAAAATTAGACAGAAAATATGAATTCTTTATTATTGGCTATCCTCGAGCGTGGTTAGTGACGACTATATTGAAGTCGTGTTTGCCCACCTGATACTATTTTTCACTTTTTTATTCTTCACAAGCAAAAAGAGAAGTCACGTTTGACAAGTGGAGAGTAGGGCAGCTTTCCGCGAGGCTTCCCGTGAAACTTTGGCAAAAGGAATGCACAGTTTACGCGTGAGGATGACTAAACCGCACGTGACGGCCTGATTCTTCGAATATCCATCCCGATTATAGTCTACGCCGACCTCCTTTTCTCTTTTCTCTTTTCTCTTTTCCTCGTTAAGAATTAATCTCTTTAACCTATTACGTACTGCCTAGGTAAAAGAAGAAAAAATATGTTATCCTCCATCAGAACTTAACTACTAGCAGAATCTTTATATAATTTTAATAATTACACATCACAACACATTTAATTTTAATAAATGAGATTAAAACTTGCCATTTTTTAATTGTTGGTCAACCCTTGACTTTTTGTTGGCTTTGTCAAGAAGAGGATTTTTAAGGCTCTTCTCACAATATCATAAAACTCAATCATACGGGTCCATGGTAATAATATTTATTATTATACTACATAGTTTGTTAAGGTCAAAACATTTCATAGTTAATTAATACAATTAGTTAACATCACCACATCATAATCGTAGATATTTAATTATACATTAGTGAATTTGGGATAAAACCAACAAATAAAAGCATGAACCTCAATATACAAGACTCTCTGTTTTGTGAAGATTATAAAAAAATATTAATTATATTTAACTTTTCTTTGCATTTTATAAAAAAACCGTTTCCGTGACTTAAATCTATGACTTTTATAACCTCGCTTTGTGAGGATTATAGAAAAACATTAATTATACTCAACTCTTTCTTTGCATTTTATAAAGAAACCGTTTTGGTGACTTAAATCTATGACTTTTTATAACATTATCAGTTACTCCACAGCTCGACTCTAGAGTCTATTCCCTAATTTCTAGGTTCTATTCCCATCTTAATATAACAGGTCTACATAAAGAAGAAGATTGATATATTAATTTTTGGTAATGCTGATGAATTACACTCTTTAGAATATTGAGCCTTTGTCATGCAAGTCACAAAAAACTCCGAGGTTTGCCTGTAGAGTCTATTCCCATCTTAATATAATAGGTCTACACAACGAAGAAGATTGATATATTAATTTTTGGTAATGCTGATGAATTACACTCTTCAGAACATAGAGCCTTTCTTATGCAGTACACGTCACAAAAAGCTTTGAAAAACTCAATGCCGTAATAAGGAGTACTTGGTCATAGGATGTGAGAATACATTAATAGAAATGAAATGAATGCTAATTGTTGGATGGTTATTACTATTGATTAAATAGTTTTTTTATACTCAAATTTTAGGTAATAATCCATACTCTTCATATATAAAAGAAAATCAAATTTTTTATACTCAAATTTTAGATAATGATCCCATACCCTTCATATACGAGAGAAATGGGATTGATTCCTTCAATAATAATTTTTTAATTTTTAATTAACTATTTTTAATTAAATATAATTAAAATATTTTTAATTAAAATATAAAATATAATTAATTAATTAATTAATTAAGATAAAATCTAATTAATTAATTAAAATAATTACAAAATATAATTAATTAATTAATTAAAATAATTAATCAACATAAAATCTAATTAATTAATTACAATATTATTCATTAATTACTTAAAATATAATATCATTTGTATTATCAGAGGAATGTAATTTGTATTAAACTATGTTATTTGATTTTACTGTAGCAATGAAATGGTAGATGTTATGATTGTGCCTATAAATTGCACAATATTGTGGATGATTAATCTACATTTTGAGGATATTATGTAATTAATGATATGTTGATGCAAGAAAATACTAGTGTATTTTTTTTAAGAGCTATTGAAAAAGAAAAATCGCAATATACTTGATTTTAAATATGTTGTCATTATAATTAGGGTGCATAAATTAAAAATAATCATTTAAAATATATTTAAAATTTGTTATAAAACAAAATTTTAAAAATAATCATTTAAAATATATTTAAAATTTGTTATAAAACAAAAATTTAACAAATTTTTATTTTTTAATATTTTTAACAAACCAATCATCATCAATAGTAATGGTAATAATTTCTTCATCTTAACCAACTATCATAATTATAATAATTATATTCATTCCCATTCTTCACCATATTTATTCCCACTCTCACTCTCGTTGCCCAGCACCTCAGAAACCTTTTAAGCTACTTCATTCTTAATATTCTATAATATTAGAACGTGTGCATTTAATAACACACCAATCACACGCAAAGAAGCAACACTATTATGTGTAACTAGCACCAAGCGGATATGTACATAATCAATCTACACGCGGTCTAAATACACACGGCACAAAAGTTTAATTTATGATTCAAATTTCTAATAATTCACTCTTTATAATTACAAATAAATAAACTCCCATCCATCCTATTTAATAATTCTTTAAATGTGCTGCAATCAATATTTCGGTATTTATTTTAACTTGATAAATACAGTTATTGAGTCAAAATAATATTTCAAATTTTAACAATATTATGAGACTAAATTTTAATACAAATTTTTTTGTATATTAAAAATATATTTTATGCATTGTTTAAACATTTTTTATATTCTTTTCAATATTTAGTATTATTTTTAAATATTCTTTATTTTAATATAAATATGTATATTTAATTTTTTCAACATTTGAAATAATTTTACTTTATTGTTTTGTATTTTGTAATCCAATTTTATTATTAAATAAATCAAATTTATCTGGTTATTTAATATTAACTACTAATAAAAATTAAGACTAATAAAAAATTTTATAACATAAGAATAAACTGTAATTATGTAAAATTGAGAAATTAGTTTACAATTTTAAAATGTTATCTGAAACGATATTTAGTGTTGACTTATACTAATATTGTACTATACTAGTGCTAAAATCGGTATCAACTATGATATCATATTTACAACGTTATTTAATACAGTGTAAACTGTAATATTTACATATATTAAAATGAGTATCAAATGTGTTAATGATTTGCCCAAAAATTTTGAACTTAGATATGCATAATTTTAATAATTTAACTATCGTAAAAATTCTTAAGCTATTCCTTCATTCTTATTATAAATTTTCTTAGCATAATGTAAAGTAATAATTTAAGGAAGCATTTGATTATGGATTGTTTGAATTAGAAATCTTAATTATAAAGTCAAATTTATCAGTTTTATTCTATTTTTAGAAATTATTTTACAATATTTTCCCTTTTCATATTATTAATATCATTATTTGAATGATTTTAATGATCTTATAAAGAGAAATCATTAGCAAGATTTCATGACTAATGACAATATTCAATTTTTTTGGTATAATTGTTTGCATCTTCTATTAGAAATGTTATCATAATTATTTAGAAACATATCTTCTTATAGAATGATTATCCATTGGCATCTATATAGAATATTGGATCATAAATTTAGAGATCGATGCATATCTATAATTTAAATGTAAGACATCAAGTAAAATATAATTAGGATCTCTTTATATTTTTATAATTCATAACTAATATTAATATCCCTCTTGTCTAATATTCAAGACTAATAGAAATATATAAAACATTATCTTTTAAGTTCATTTATTCTCTTCATGTTATCAAAGCTCCTTTTAGAAAATGATTAAAAATTTTGATATTTTATATTTGTTTTATTAGAGACAATTTGTTCATCAATTAGTTATTTGATATATGTTGTGTTAAATTTTGTTTGATTTTATTTGTTTTCATATGTTGAAATTGGTCGCAATCTAATTCAAATTTGATATGAATTGAGTGAAGTCGGTATGAATGTTGCATGAATCTTAATTGGATTAATTTGTGAATGCGTCACAAACTTAAACAAGAAGCACTATGCATGAAAATGACCATTATACAATTGCATACATTGACCAAGACACGGTGGTGCAAGTTAAGTAACGATCGTGACTTACATGCACAGTCGTGCATGTGTGAGTCATTGAGTCATGACCATGACTTACACACCTCTTCATTTCCTTCATTTTCCTTAATGTTTACTTGGCAATTGCAGAGGTGGAGGGCACAAAACCCTAAACTTAAGAGCATACTACAAATAGAAGGAGAGGGTGGCAGTGATGGGAACATCTTTCATTCACTCTTCATTCCATACATCACAGACACACTCATTCGGCTAGGAAAAAAAGGAGAGATAGAGAGGGAGACAAAAAAATAGAGCTTCGGTGGAGAGAAGAAAGAAGAGAAATAGAGGAGGAAGAGAGAAAAGTAGCAGAGAAAGTGAGCTCAGACCAGAGGCAAAAGGCGAGAACCAACGCCAGAGAGGTGGGGTTTAACTGGATATCCACCGCCAGTTTCATCATTCGAGAGCCCATTCATTTGTTTATTCCTTTTTATCTCTACTATTGTGTTGCCAAACATTTTTGTTGAACTCCTTTATATTTTATCTGTTGAACCTATTTTCTTTTTTAAAGATTGATAGTCTATTTGGTATTCACTATTTTGTTACTCTAATACTTTTGTTATTGGTGACCATGGGGCTGAAGTGTATGGAGATAATGAACTGTGTTTATGCTATGATGAGTTTATCTCTTTTCTTGAGGATTAATGTAGCTATTTTAGTCAAATATGCACGAATGAGGAAATGTGTTGTTGTCTTATGCTTGCTATAGTTTCTGAACAGAATGGATGTAATAACATGACTAAACTTTGCATCATTTTAGTATTAAACTAAGGACCAAGAGGAGAAGTTTAATATGGAACTAGAAACTATAGATGTTTAGCTTAAGAATTAGAAATATATTATCTTAACTGGTAATTAATAGTTGGGTTATCATAATTAATTAAGATAATAACTTATCGAATGCGAAAACTAGATTTAGTCTATTATTCAAGTTGATCTTAGGGCCAAACTGTTAATTTTGGTAAGAGAACTATCCAATCATTGCCCCTTAATCATGCATAAGATATTAAATTAGTGAAATTAATTTTAAAGAGTTTTCCACTTCAATTTCTACTCGTTTTTACTACCGTTCGATTCAGTTTAAATATATCCACAGACTGAGATTTCTTATGTAGCAGATAAATATATCCATATCGTGAGAAGTTATCAATAAAGGTAAGGAAATATTTTTCGGCTCCCCAAGAAGAAATGTCGAAAGAACCAGATATGTCAGTGTGTATTAATTCAAGTAATGCGTTACTTTTTGTGGCTGGATGCTTTGATATATGTTTGGTTTGCTTGCCTTTAATGCAATTCACACATATATCCCAGTCAACAAAATCCAACGGAAGTAAGATTTTATTTTTCACTAACCTTTGTACCATTTCTTTGGATATATGACCTAATCTTTTATGCCACAAAAAAGCAAAATATTCATTATGTGCAATACGTTTATTTCTTATAATATGGTCAACATGAAACATATATTAAACAAAATCAACATCAAGATTGAAACGGTATAAACAATAAATTAATGTACTAAAATTATAATAATACTTATGTTTATACAATGAAAAAATACTGTTTCCAATCTTAAATTGAAATCCTACATCATCCAATTTTGCAATAAAAACTAAATTCCTAGCACATTCAAGAACATAAAGACACTTGTCTAGATTTAGGTAACACTTAGTGTCCAAGATCAATCTGTACATCCCAATGCCCTCTATCTGTGCCTTCATTCGGTTCCCCATATACAAGAACTTTTCAGTTCCGTTTATAGTCTGGATTGAAAGGAATCCCTGTTTAACATGTGACACATGAGTACTTGCACCAGAATCTAACCACCAGGTATTTTTAGGCACGTCAATAAGATTTGATTCAAAACATACTGAGACATAATATGTACCTTTCTTTTCGAACCAAGCCTTTATTTTAGGACAATCTTTCTGAAAGTGACCAAGCTTCTTACAGAAGTGGCATCTCTTATTTTTCTTGATTCGACCCTCATTAACTTTGTTGAGAGCTTTGTCCTTAATTTTGCCTCTCTGTCGTGGTTTATTCTTACTACTACTAGCACTTTGATGAAACCTGAGACGAGCGGAGTGTTCCTTTTTTTTCTTTAATCTCCCTTCCTCCTGAACTAACATGGGCTTAATTTCTTGAAGGTTTCATTTTTCTTTAATAGTGTTATAATTAACTTGGAACTGGCCAAACTCTAGAGGAAGTGAGTTGATTATAAACTATACTAGAAAGGACTCACTCACATCCAGACCTATAGATTTCAACTTTGCAGCTAGGTTTGACATATGAGTTATATGATCATGAATGGGCTGTGGCCATTTAAACTTTTTGGTCGTTAACTGACTCATTAGTCCCTACTATGGACTTGTCAGCTATATCAGATTGGGAGTATTCTTTAAGCTTCAATATAAATTCCTTTGCATTGTTCGTTTTAGGCATTGATGGCTTTACATTTTTTGCGATCGTCATTCGCATCAAATTTAAGCTTAGCCTATGAGACTATTCCCAAATCTCATAATAAGACTATCAGCTTCAGAACTAGCCTCAGTTATGGTTGCAGGCCTTACGTCTGAAGCTATGACTAAGTTCAAATCCGTTACAACCAGTTGAAACTGGATTTGTTTAGACCAGTTCCCATAGTTCAAACCATTGAACTTGATTAAGCCATTTCCTAAAGAGAACAAACTAGTAGATGCTGCACATACGACATATAGTCCACGCATTAATGCTTTGAATAAACCTAAATGGATTTAAACTAACTAATAAACTTTGATTATGCATTTAAGTTCTCCTTTGGGTGAAATTTAAATACATAGTAGTAACCTATAATGATGCATATATAATACTATAATGGACAATCAAGCATATTATAATCAATATGCATGTTATCTTTGGATATACAATCATATTAACTAAATATGTTGATAAAGTCCCTTTAATGTCATTAATTATAAGCAATGGTTCACCTTTAGGTGACTTCATAACGTTATAATTAGTAATCTCAATTGTTCAGTTCAACTTTTATGTCATTGTAACATCATATCATATTGAACAATTGAAACAAATCACAATTAAATGTTTAATATTTTTCAAGCTTGGTCACTTTGGTGACTAACAAGCTTTCCATGCAATAAACATTTAATTGAATAATTATCATATATAACAAAATTTAATTTAATTAGTTTGGTCACTTTGGTGACTAACAAACTATTCTAAATGTCCATAATGTCATGTATTACATTCAACATATAATAGGAAAATTTAATTCCAAACATTGCTTAATATAAATAGTTAAAGTACCAATTAAAACATAATATGATACAAAATGTATATTATGCATATAAAATAAATCAATTATGAATCATAAAAATTCATTATGTTCCATCAAAATTATTTTTCCTTAGGGTTAAAGTCTATAATTATTTACTAACCCAATATCATTTTTTCATGACCCAAAGGCCTAAAAAATCAGTTCATAAATTGACTTTTGGGCTTGAAAGCGTTAGCGTCAACAACAAACGTAGACACTGGTGCATGCGGTGCACGTGCCAGTCGTTTGCCTAATGACGCAGCACACGCTAGGCGTTGCACCATCGTCTTCCTTCGACGCTGGTTTCGTTTCTTTTTTTTTTCCTTCTTTCTTTTATGGATTCTTCTTAACAAGTTTTTTCTAGAATCCTCTCATGCGTGAACCAACAAAATGTAATCCACCGTTATCTTCTTCAGTAGTCATTACATGACACAAAACTCTTTTATTTTTTTTATTTTTTATTTTTCTCACTCTAAACCATCCAACCTTACGAAAACCATCTTGTGTTTGGTTTCTCTTCATACCAAACTTTCGGTTGTAGATTAACATCCATGCATGACGTGTTTGGTTTTTCTTTATACCAAAACAAAACTTCGGTTTTATATTGACATCCATGCATGACGTTTTGAGTTTAGATTTTCATGTTGTCTTCTGTCTATTACACTTAATCTAAATCATCCATCCAAACCTATTATGTTTCGGTTAAATATTCAAACTGCTATTAACATCAAAAAATCATGATAACAAAAATCATCGAGTTGTGGTTTCTTTTATTGTATCTTATCCTTCATCTTTGATGATTGTTGAAAATTTCATTACTTTTCAACAACCATAAACGCATATCTCAAGACAGTAACACAATGGTAAGTACATGCATGACATTATCAACACAACATATTTTGCATGATTATTATTTTCATGGAATTATCGTATACGAAACAGACATTAATAACACAGACATGCAACAATTAGTAACGGTGTTGATATAGAACATAAACACAATCATACCGAAAAATCATATAATACCATGCTTCTCAAAATGAACAACAACCATGGTGTACGACAGAAAACAATAATGCAACACCAATGACTCTGATACCAATTGTAAGACATTTAAGGATCGATTAAGTTCGGCGTATTTGTATCCACGATTGTTTTTGTTTTTGAAAGATGTTGATTTCCTCTCTTCTTCTTCCTTTAAAAATGTTTTTCAATGGTTCAGAATTACTTATTTAATAAGTTTTTTCAACTTATATAACATCACCAACCGACATGTCGTTTGATAATTAGAAGAGAGAGGAAATTAAAAGTTGTTTGACCCATTTGAGATCTATTCTGTAATACCCAATAATCATTATCTTGGGTGCTGTTCATGGGACTCAAATTTATAAATCACATAAGACATTAAATAATCTAACATGATGTCATTTAGTGATGCATCATATGTGTCAAGATACTATCCAACACGGTTCCATCTCTTCACAAACTAAAATCGCATATATATTCATCAGCTCACACTCGTCTCGTCATTTTCAAAATCTTGTTTACAAATTTGGAATATTAAATTCTTTACTATCTTGAATTTGAGAGAGATCTGAGCATACTGGTAAAATATCATATCTTAAATATAAGGATTAATATATATGTGTAGATTAAATATAAGTGACTGAGTAAAATGTGATTAAGAATTGATTAAGGGTTTCCTTCCGTTTCTGTATGATTCCTAACTAATGTAAATGCCTCCTCTTATATAATGTTTAACACAGAAAATACAAACAACGTTTTCTCTTAAATTCTGTTCTTCTCTTCACATCCGAAATAAAACTTTTGTATTGGTTTAAACCTAAGCCAGAAAAATGTCTCCGTATGCAACATTAAGAAGTCAAAGCAATGACCAGTAATTTGCAGCTAATTAGATGATCCCCGAAGGACCACTAAAAAATATCTATGCTCCTTCAGAATTCAACTTTCATATTGTTCGGCAAAAGCTACAGAGTCACGATTCACACTGGGAAAAATAGTTCAAACGACACTAAAATTGGCGTCGTACAAGGAGTCGTTCTTTTAGTTTGATTAATTAAAGTTTTATTCAATTAATAAGAGGCACAATGCAAGTGATAATGTTAGAAGCGTGGCTATAAGCGAACTAGTTAAAATTTTCATGGTTAATATGCGGTAAAAGGAATCCATGTGAATACGTAAGTCGACTTCGCAAGCCACCGATAATCCTTGTCAATTAGTCAATCTGCTGGGGGGGCTGCATTAGCACGTGTGTAAAGTGGGACCAGTTTCTACTACTTTTTCGCCGGTCATGGCCGCAATGTCTTTTCATCAGCCTGTTTCTTCGGGACTCTCCCTATAAATATTCCCCTCATTCTTACCCCATTTCCACTCTTTTCCTTCTCCGCCCAAAAACTCCTAGCTAGTTCGGACAGAGTTCAAGGAGTCCGAGAAAATGTCCGATGAGGTCGTACCCGTTCCGTTTGATGAGAGTTCAGAGGGACACACTCCTCAAAATCCCATCGAAAGGAAATTTTCACGTCCTAAGTTGCGCCGCTACGACTCCTTGGAATTGGAGTCGGGAAAACTTCACGGACATGGTCATGGCTCCAAGGTCTCTACATCCTCCTTCATATACGGACATTTATCATTTCTTTTTTATACTTTTATTAATTTCCAACAGCACTTTCTCTTTCATGTTCACTTTGAAGTAATGAAAAATAAGTGTTATCACTTTTTCCTATAATATATAATAGGATGTAAGCTGGGGGGTGATTCTGCAACTAGCGTTCCAGAGCGTTGGTGTGGTGTACGGAGATATCGGAACGTCGCCGTTGTACGTGTATAGCAGCACCTTTACGTCTGGTATACAGCATGACGATGACATACTGGGTGTGCTATCACTGATTTTCTACACCATCACTTTGATACCTCTCATCAAATACATATGTATCGTCTTACGCGCTAATGACAACGGCGAAGGTAAATCATTTCTCCCTTTTATCTGTATCCATGCTTTCCAAATATAGAACAGTTACTTATCATAACTTAAATAATTTCTGGTACTTCGTCCCTTTCTTGTTCTTTTAGATGTTTACGTGACCTGATCGGTTGTTGTCTGTCAGATATATTTTCCCCAAAACTTCAAAACTACCTGGTTATCAATTTGTAGGTAAATGCATGAAACAGAAATATGTGCTGTTTTTGTTTTTTTTGGTTTTAATCCTGAGGGGCGAGGGCAGAAGACCGGAAGAATGAATTTTGTATTGGGAATAGAACTCCGACTTCAATTTAAGAAGCAAGGTGCTTCATTTTTTGTTTTCTTCTTGGTTAATACAAGAGAAATAGGCGTCCTAACCTAAGTAACAGCTATGTTAAATTAGGCGACAATTCTGCACGACTTGCTCTTTTCTAGTGTGCTTTGATCAGATCTCAATTTTCCACAGGCATTACTTGATCAGGTTTGATTATCTTATGATAGCGTTGGAATTATAAATTAGTTTCCCAACGGCAGAGTGCCACGTAGTAAACAGAGTCTAATAAAGTATTATCAATATTAATTAATTAAGTTAAACAGAGTCTAATAAAGTATTATCAATATTAATTAATTAAGTCATTCTTAAGGTCAATTATTAAGAAATACAATAAACAAAAGTGATGGAGGGTTCTTCTGGAGCAGTGCTCATTTGTAGCAGTAAAAGCGCATTGATCATTCAGCCACCTCCACCTGGGGTAGGTAATTAACTAGCTACAATAAGTAGTAACATTTTTTTAACCCTATGGGCTAGTGGTTAAATACGTCTTTTGCACCATTCGTATACCACACTTTGGACGCATACAACACGACGTTAGAGAAAGTCGGTCTTGCTTCCATGAACGTTGTTAGAACTTAGAAGTTGCCATCATCGATGTATTAGAACTTGGAAGATTACAGGCTTTACTGCTTGCTACTTATCTGTGCTTTTCAGCTAATAATTCAGCATCTAACCTGAAGTTTACTTAGTAAAATTGAACAAAAATGGGTTGAATTAATTTCTGCAGGAGGGACGTTCGCTTTGTACTCGCTCATATGTCGATATGCTAAGGTGGGTTTAATACCGAGTCAACAAGCAGAGGACAGTGATGTATCCAATTTCAAGCTGGAGTTGCCTAACAGGAGATTAGAGAGAGCTTCAAGGCTCAAATCGAAGTTGGAAAACAGCCAATTCGCCAAGTACTTTCTTTTATTAGCCACCATGCTTGGCACTTCCATGGTCATTGGAGATGGCGTACTTACTCCTTGCATTTCAGGTTTGCCAGCTTCATCTTTATCAGTTAATCGTCATCTTTTCATAAAACTTTTTAAAAAGAAAATCCCTGCTTTACTATTTCGGAACTATAGTTCTTTTTTTTATAAAAATTTTATATACTTCTAGTCAATTTCAAAATGATTATTCGTGCTGTAATAACTCCTTTTCTCATCAGTGGTGATGCCACCTTACCTTAATGTTTACTTTTCTACTTTTCTTCTCAACGTAATTAAATCTTTTGTATTCTCTATAAGTACTCTTAGCCAATGACGTATTCAACCTTGTTTTTAATTACCAAATAAAACGATTAGTAAGCACTGACATCACATTAGAAAAAAAAACAATCTCCACGAGAATTTTGAAAAAGAGAAAACATTTTATTCAAGAATCCAATTTTACTGCTTTTGTCGTTTTTCTTATCTCTAGACTCTAGACCTGATGTCGAAGTGGTCCTTTAACCATTATATTCAACTAAGGCAGGCTGAACCTGTCCGTGTTTAAACACGTGCCTATCTTAGTCACCTTTTGTCCTACGTCTTTGGAAGCGTCAAGCTTTTACTGACAAAACCGTGCTTCTCCAATTGGCAGTTTTGTCGGCTGTGGGTGGGCTAAAACAAAAATCGTCGTCAATCACCGAAGGTAACGGAGCTGTTTGGCTTTTATTGATTAAAAATTTTCCATGGAATAAATTAATATTGTATGATTTTCCCAATACAGGAAAGATTGTATGGATTTCAGTAGCCATCTTGGTGTGCCTGTTCATGGTTCAAAGACTTGGAACAGATAAAGTAGGCTACAGTTTTGCTCCCATAATTTGCCTTTGGTTCGCTTTCATCGGCGGGACAGGGATCTACAATTTCTTCAAATATGACCCAGCTGTTATCAGAGCCTTAAACCCATGGTACATCATCGAATATTTCAAGAGGAACAAGAAAGAAGCTTGGGTTTCTCTTGGTGGTGTTGTCCTTGCCATAACAGGTTATTTACCATTTGTTTTGATCAAATAGCATAATTAATTATCCCAACCAGTAAAAGTTAGCTAAAGAGAAGTAACTCATAATGCAGGAACTGAAGCTCTATTTGCAGATATTGGTCACTTCACAGTTCCATC
Source organism: Erythroxylum havanense (assembly GCA_024752395.1). NCBI lineage: Eukaryota > Viridiplantae > Streptophyta > Magnoliopsida > Malpighiales > Erythroxylaceae > Erythroxylum > Erythroxylum havanense. Next base: position 8,952,842 of record JANTNU010000004.1, read on the forward strand.
AGTACAAATAAGTATGTGCACTTTGACCTACCCTGCACTTCTATGCGCATACGGTGGACAAGCATCATTTCTTCGCAAGCACAAAGAATCTGTCTCCAATACTTTCTATGATGCCATACCAGGTTTTATTTATTTCCGCACCTACTGTTATTTTTATTTTTTTGTGTGTGTGTAAAATTTAGGTTTCAAACCATTAATGAAATGGTTTGATAAACTCTATGCAGGATCTTTATATTGGCCAATGTTTGTGGTGGCCGTACTAGCAGCTATTATTGCAAGTCAAGCCATGATATCAGGGACATTCTCTATAATTCAACAATCACTCTCTCTTGGATGCTTCCCTCGTGTGACAATCGTGCACACTTCTGCAAAGTACGAAGGACAAGTGTACATTCCTGAAGTCAATTTCCTTCTTATGATAGCTTGTGTAGCAGTTACCGTTGGTTTCCGAACCACTGGGAAGATTGGCAATGCTTATGGTAATCCATCCATCACTCTTCTCAAAATTAATTCCACTTTGTTGAATTTACCATTTCTAAATGGCAAACTAGTGGAATTTGGAACAAATTAATGACCCCTTTTGCTTAATTTATACAGGGATAGCAGTGGTTTTTGTGATGACTCTTACATCTTCCATGTTAGTGCTGATCATGCTACTGATATGGAAGACCAACATTCTCTTAGTGATAACCTACGTGCTTACAATTGGTCTTGTTGAACTCTTTTATTTGAGTTCGGTTCTCTACAAATTCGATCAGGGGGGTTATCTGCCATTAGCCTTTGCTGCTGTTCTAATGACCATAATGTATGTTTGGAACGACGTATATCGTAAAAAATACTATTATGAGCTTGAGCACAAGATATCTC
>JANTNU010000004.1:8961543-8972272 GCA_024752395.1 Erythroxylum havanense
TCTAATGACCATAATGTATGTTTGGAACGACGTATATCGTAAAAAATACTATTATGAGCTTGAGCACAAGATATCTCTTGACAAGTTCAAGGAGATAAGCACTGAGACCAACTTCAGTAGGCTTCCTGGACTAGCCTTGTTCTACTCCGAGCTTGTTCATGGTATTCCACCCATCTTCAAGCACTATGCAGAAAATGTGCCTGCACTGCACTCGGTTCTTGTTTTTGTATCCATCAAATCACTACCAATTAGTAAGGTCCCGGCTGAAGAAAGATATCTGTTTAGGAGATTGGAGCCAAAGGGACTAAACGTGTTTCGCTGTGTAGCAAGATACGGATACACCGATGTGCATTCAGAGCATGAGCCCTTTGAGAATATCTTGGTAGAGAGGTTGAAGGAATTCATCAAAGAAGATCTCTGGTTGAGCAAGATAGCTCTGAAGAGCGGCGATTCAGGGAGTTTAAAGCAAGCTGATGAAGCATTGCAAGAAGAGGTGGAGATGCAACTTGAGATTGTTGGTAAAGCCTCTCGTGCGGGCATAGTCCACTTAATTGGTGAAAATGAGGTAGTGGCAGCCAAAGGATCTAGCATTCTTCGCAAGATTAAGATAAACATAGCATACAATTTTATGAAGAAAAACTTGAGGCAATGTGACAAGGTATTTGATATTCCTCGTAAGCGGATGCTCAAGGTTGGTATGACTTACGAGCTTTGATGCCCTAATGTCGAGTGATCAATCTGATTGCAACAATGGAGATCATCAGATAAATTGAGCAACAGAGTTCTCAAGCTATAAAGGAGAAATCCAACTTGTAAAAATACTACACTTACATATACGTAGAGCATATAGTAAAGAGCGAATCAAGGGACAAGAGTTGTATTAGTAACTTGTATCAAATAACATGCTCCAAGTTTTATTATCTTCTCTTTAATGAAATCGTTTCGATTCACCTAAAAGAAATGTAGACGGATTTAATTGTCTAGCTTCTCCATTGTTTGGAGCCTATGGGCCTGGACTGTACTTCCTTTCAACTTCTAGGTGACTGCTTTTTTTTTAATCCATTTCTTTTACCTAAGAAATAAAAAATAAAACTCTAACTTGTTCCCCTTAAACTCTGAAGCCGGTAATTTGGCAATTTCAATTGAACCGGAGGCCATGAGGTTTTAGGCCATCAATCGATCTCCTTTAAATCCTTCTTTGCAACAGTACTACACCTTAATCTATCACATTCATCGGATGGTTAAATTTATATAGAAAATTGGGTGTCAATTCAATTAACTCCGTGTAATTTGCAACTTTTCTATTTCAGACTCTAACTCAATCAAGACAACAACCATTTGATGGTGAATGGCACACCACATGTCTCGGTTGTACCACTTAACTAACAACGTCATGAAGAATTTCAGAACACACGACATCGTTGGACTGAAATAGGAGATCGTATCCTACTTTCTTTCCCTCTCGTTAGCTATTATAGCTCAAAATTCCTGTTAGTTTTTAGAGATGGTCTGGTAAGTAGTTGTCAAGCACTTATTCTAGGATTTACCGAAAAAATTAGTAATTCCGTTGTTAGAGCCCAAAAAATCACTTATATTGTGGGCTTTTATAGTTTCAGCTAGAATGGTATTTCAACTTCACTGATAAGATGCAGAAACATTCATTATTATGCTTACGTATATAGTAGATGCTGAATATTGATTCGTTGGTTATTGTTCCATAGAATTATCCACAATTACAGCTACAAGTACGCAGCAAAGTGTCTATATATACATATTACCAATATGCAATCGAGGCTCATTTATGAACTTTTGGACAAAGAAGAATCTTGAAAAAGGGTTCCATGGATATTTGAAATATAAGTTAAATTTTATGCATAATTCAATTCATTTTAAAAATAGCGTAGTTAATAAATTAATAATTTTTTTCTTTTTTTATGGTAAGAAAAAGAATATTGTAATTTCCGTGAGTGGTATGACAAAAATTTTGCTTCAAGAAGTGTAAATGCTATCAACAACTTAAGAAAAAAAAAAAAATTCTTAAATAGTTTCCAACAAATTGAAGGAAGCTGGAAGTAAAGTTACTTGAAATGGAAATTTAATTATCTTATCTTAGATTAAGTAAGATGCTACTGTTGGAATCAATAGGTACAAGTAACAAAAATGAAGATGTCATGATGAATTGCCTATAAATATTACTTGTGGATGGACAACTTAATGAATGATTTGAATGAGTAGAAAATATATGAATTTATTACATAGATGAGTGAAACTGAGCTTATGTTTTATTTAATCTATATGAATTACTTCAATGTTCATATGTACTATTTGTAATTAGTTGTTCAAATTTAATAAAGATACAAACTTATAAAATTTCAAATATAGATTCACACAAAGTTGTTCCATACCTAATAAATAAAAGACATTGCATATGGGTTGGATCCATAGTCATAAGTAAAAATGACATTCCATATATGACTATATGCTCTATACAAAAGATACTCAAGATATTCTATCACAAAGACATTTAAGATATTATATCACAAGTGGTCACCATAGTCCAACGCTAAATGACAAACATCAATATAATGAATGTGCTGATCTGCCTCTAAGTTCAAACGTTCTTATTTTGACTTTACTTCTTTTGCTTTTGACTAGTCCATTTCTTTCTTGTGTTCTTGACCTTGGTGAAATCCCAAATCTTCCAATTTGATTACTGGTTGCCTTCCTCTTTGTTTTAGATTCTTAAATTGGTGTCTTTCCCTCATCCTAAGATACATTGACTAGTACACATTCCTAAAAAGATAGATATATGTACTTAATCTTAAATGCAACATTAAAGATGGAATAATTTTTACATATGATATTATTCATGAAAATTGTATGAGAAAACTTACCATCATTAAAGATTGAGAGTGAATTATATCTTGTGAACCAAGGAATGACATGTTTCGGGTTATGGAATTTTGTCTAATATTTTTGCATTTCTTGAAAATGTTATGTCCTTTAGTTCTTGTTGACAGAGTATCTTTCTTACCTTCACCAACTTCTTTTGTTTTTTTTTTTTATTTGGTCTTCCATATATTGTTTTTATAAGTGGAAGGTTTGATAATGTGACCATGTTGTTTTTTAGTTATTGGCCAAAACTATTCACCTGAAATAGAATTTATAATTTTTCTAATAACACCTCATATAAGCCTCCTTACTGTAGCACTCATGTATATATGCTTTTAGATCTCCTCTCTCTAAAATGATTATTGAAAGCGTATGATTACAACGAATCCCAGTCAAGTACCATTTGTTAAAAGTATAGTTCTTTATTTAAAGGTTAACCACATAATATTCATTTATGTAATGTTCAATTTTAAATTTTCCATCCCCTTTGAAATGTATCAAATAATTAATAGCCTCCTTTTTGCTCTTCTTCAGATTTGGTAGAATTTTAGGTCATATATTTCCATTATATATAACCATCTCTTGCTTCTTTCGATGAAAATTTTCATAATTGCTTATTATAACCTCTAAGTGAAAATTGGTTTGCCCTTTGTATTTATCAAGTATGCATTAAAAACCTTTGTATTTATCAAGTATGCATTAAAAACCTATATTACTGTTTGACAATAATTCGCTCTTGCATCTTCTACACTATTATACTCCTTTAATATCCTTGCTGAGTACAATTAGAAACTACAGTCTACATCTAGCCTTTGATGATTACATAAAGTTTATATAGCCTTTGTATGTTTGCACACAAATGCATAAAACAACATCGGTAATCAAAGTGGACTTACTTTTGTTCAAATAATTCCTATTGTTCTTATATAATATGAATAAGAGAGGTTAAACATCAAGTTGCGGTGACTATTTAAAGAAAAATAACTTTGATTATTTCAAAATTTGACCTTTTGTTGTCAGTCATAGGTATTCCGAATGTCATCAAATAGGCACTTAAGAAACCATTTATAACTCTCTTTGTTCTTAACTCTAATAACAACCTAAATCAAAAGATAAATTCTATCATTTGTGTCCCTTCCAATGCCTATCAATAATTCCCACCATATCTGACATCGATCAATATATATAATAGGTCTACAAACATTGAGAAACCTATATTTCACTTATTACAATAACAAAAACAATAACATCCCAACATAAATCTTGCTGAGATGTAGGGTTTGAGGAGGTACAGAAGTACATAACGTTACCTCTAACTAGCTAGTAGAGATATTGTTTTTGATAGACCCGCTAGAACAAAAAGAAAATAAAAAAGAAGAAGCGAAAAAAGTTTTTAAACAAGGTTTAATGAAGAAAAAAGCCAATAATATAAACAAATAACATTATAAAAAATAGATATAAACATTAAAATAAAGATATTTAAAATCAAAATAAAATAAAATAAGATAAAATGAGTAATGATATAATAAGTAAATAAATAAACAGACAAGAAAGAAGAAAAATAAATAGAACAAAACAAATAAGTAATTGAAACATAACAAAAAAATATGAAATACCTAAATAAAATAACTAAAAGAGCAAGTACTACAAGACATAATAATCGAAGGACAATGTTCAAAATCCTTATGAAAAGATAAAAACCTCTTTATGTATGATCATCTACTCATATTATAGCTCTTCAAAGTTTTCTGTCTTTAGTAAGTTTTAATATAAATCGACAAATAATTACATGATAAAAGATCAATATGTTAAGGTTTTAGGGGAATTCAAGCCTAGATACTAATTTCTGATGTTGATATTTTTCTGAGTGAATTCCACTATCTCTGTGTTCATTATTATTTCCTATTTTATTTCACTTTCATTAGTTTTATTTTCTTTTCATTAAAAATCCAAAATCGATTCGTAGGCTAGATAATAAGGCAAGGGTAATTACTAGTATTCATAGTCTTCGTGGGATCGACTCATATTTGCCCATACTTGCTACAACTATATCATGCACTTATAATTAAAGCATGGTTATTTATCTGCATTCTCTTTTATTTAGTTGTTGTATCATTGATTTCCTTTCATAATATCCAGCGTTAGTTTTATTTTATATTTCATTGCTTAAAAGTCTATAAAATTATATATCTATTTATTAGTTAATAAGCTTCGGCATTTTATCTATACTGTTTCTTCCTTCATAGGATTCAAACCCTACTTGCCTTTATATTGCTCACTAAGAATAAATTCACTTGCTTAGTTAGTGAGTGCTAAATCTGGAAAAGAATTTTTTTTAGTATTATTAAATTTTATAAGCATATGACACACTTATTAAGTTTTAGATGGTTTACGGGTAATAACTCTTATACAGAGTCTCTTACCACTAACCTAAGACAACTTAGAGAGCTAATCATCCTAAAAAACCTAGATCAGATATATAGCCCGAACCTCTTCTCCTCATTGAATATCTAACTCATAATTATACTACTACATGACAGAGCATCTGAGTACACACTCTCATAAGTACTCTCTACACATACATGTGAGGTGTTAAACGAAAGCAAAGAGCAAAATAGAAACAATAAGAAGGTACTTACTTCTTTCATTGTTGCTTCTGTAAATCTTGATCTTGAAAGGTCTCTAAGTCTTCTTCCTTCATCATTCCCTCGACACCATGAAGTCTCCAGAGAAATCAACCTCAATTAGGTAAAATATGAGAATACGATGGATCAGCAGTAGAGTTTTTATCCCTTTTTACAAAAACTTCACCCTTTGTTTATCTCCTCCCATGATTATTACACAATCGTTCTCCTTTCTTAAGCATTTATTGAAACACTATCGTTGCATTTGTTAAACACTGTGGGTTTAGGCAGTTGAATTTGGAGAGACTACTCTCCATAGTTTTGTACCATTCAACCAACATATCTTTAATGAATTATTTCAAAATTTTAAAAAAATGTTTTTGGTTTCGTCATTGAGGAAGTAATTGGTTTTAGGAAACCCATTAACTATTTTTCTAATCTTATATTTGTTTTGTAATTTTTTTTTTCTAGTTTTCTTTTTATTAAGTTTTTATGTATCTTTTCTTTTCTTTTTTCACTTTGTTTTAGTTTCTATAATTATAGGGGTAATTATGATGTATGAAAAAAGTTGACAACCTATATTTCTCAAACAAATTCCAAAAACTGAGAGAATATTACATTAAATTCGAAGAGAATAGACCAAGAAAGAACTTATAGATTTGTGAAAATATGGAAGAAAAATGAAGAATAATGATGGAGTATGCTAAACTGTCTCTAATTGGAATACAATCGAGCTTATAGAGCTAGAGATAAATGCACATTATTTTGAGATTAAGCCTAACATAATCTATATGCTTTGATATAATGTATAATTTGATGGATTACCTTATAAAGATCATGATGAACATATCATTAACTTCTTAGAGATTCATAAAATATTTAAGAATAATAAAGTGATCAAAGATGCCATTAGATTGAGGATACTTTAGTTCACACGAAAATATCTAACAAAATATTGGCTAAAGACATTATTGAGTAAATCAATTACCATTTGGGAGAATTTTATGAAGAAATTCCTTGTCAAATATTTTCCACCATTTAAAACAATGAATTTATGAAATGATATGTCTTCCTTCTAGTAGTTCAATAATGATATTTTGTATGAAATATGAGAGAGACAGGATCTACCAAGAAAGTACCTATACATGGTATTCCAATATGGATGCAAATCTAGATATTCTAAATGGTCTCGTAAACTTTATAAGGTAGATGATAGATGTTATAATGAGTGAAACATTGAAAAAGAATACTTTAGATGCTACCATAAAGTTAATAGAAGAGATGGTGATGAATAACTATTAGTGGCAGTTAGGAAGGGCTAGAGTGAAAAAATCAACATGGATTTATAATGTAAATGGATGACTATATTGATAGCTTAGATAGATGTAATAGTAAGAACATTAGACAAATTGAGGTCACCATCAATGATATTTCAAGCTATGGGGTACGAATTATGTGGGAGAGGACATCAAGGTATAGAATGTCAAGTTAGGAATCCTATGGTTGAGTTAATAAAGCAAGTTGATTTTTATAAGAACCTTTTGAGATAGAAAAACTCTTATAATAATAATGATAATTTGGAATAGACAAATTATCCAAAATTTTCTTGGAGTAATCAACAAGCTCAAAGACAACCTTTATGAGGATTTTAGCAACTTGTATAGAAAGAGAAGTAGTTAAGTTTAGAAGACACGATGAGAGAATTCATATAAACAACTACTTCTCAATTCCAGAATCATGAAGCTATAATAAGGAATCTCAAAATTCATATAGGTCAACTAAAAACAATGATAATAGAGAGACTACAAGGCAACTTGTTTAATGACTCAGTCCAACCTTAGGGAATATGAAAGAAATTGCCATAAATCAAGGAGTTAACCATTATTAAAGAGGATAAAGAAAGCAAGATGAGGATACCATTAAAGGAGTATCGACCCAGAATTACTTTCCTTACAAGAATATTTTAGATAATCAAGAAGGAAGAGACTAGCATTCATAAGGAGTATGAAGAAGATTTGGAAGAAAAGATCTAGAAAATGAGAAAACTACAGAGAAAATTAAATGAAGGTAACTTCAAAATCCTCTAAGACATCATACTACTAGAGTTATGTAACCTAGGGAGTTTTAACATTGATGAGGATGAGAAACCTCACTAATCTTAAATAGAACCTTCCTAACTAAATAGGTTCAATAAATTCTAAGGAAGGTGAAATTGATACTTAAGATTAGAAATGAAGAACTCATATTTTTAAATGATAAGATGTTACTCATGGTTACTAAAATCTCACTAATCTTAAATAGAACCTTCCTAACTATAATAGGTTCAATAAATTTTAGGGAAGGTGAAACTGATACTTAAGATTAGAAATGAAGAACTCATATTTTTAAATGATAAGATGCTACTTATGGTTACTAAAAACTGGGAAAAGTTAATTATTTCGATCTTGTGCAGGGAATCATCAAGGAAGAAGTCAAAGGTCCAAGAAAAGTGAGGATGAAGGAAAGCATAAGGAAGAAGATCTAGATGAGAGATAATGACCTTATAAATGGCATGTCGTATGATGATATAAAGATCAACCACATTGCTCTAACAATTAATTACGTTTGAGAAAGTAGTCCAAGTAAAAAACTCATAAAAATGCTTATTGCGACTATAAGTTTAATTTTCTAATTGGAGTTATTTTTCGCATTATGGACTAATAATGTAGGAATTTGATTTGGAATTTTCTTATTAAATTAATAAGTTTATACATTACTTCATCTATTTGGATTTGATATTTTCTACTTTTATTTTCATTTTTTGTAATTAAGAGCATCAAGGTGGACATATGTGAGATTAAGGAAAATTTTTGAAGAGATTAGAAAGGAAACATCCAAAAATAAGTATGTTCTAAATTATATTATTGTCCATGCCTAGTGAATAAATGTGTCCTAGACCATATTAATTCATGAGTTTTTCTAGGAGGATCCATTCCTTAGAACCCATATGTATCCCAGATAGTGTTTATATTTTAAAAGAAACAAAAGGATCCTTGACCTAAAGACATGTTTGTGCCTTAGGTTGTATCTTTATGGAATGAAAGTAGGTTGTATTGTTATGGAATTAAATACAATAGGATCCACGAAGTGGGGACATATCTGTGCCTTTAGCGGTAGATTTAAAACCTTTTTTTCAAGAGGTTCTATAGTTTATGCCCCACCTATTTCCTAAATAAGGATGGCATTTGGGCATAAGCCTAGACAGCCTGCGCAAGCCTGGCCCTTGAGCTTTAATATTGAAATTTTGTCAGGTCCTAAGCCTGAGGCTAGCAAAGGCCTGACATGATCTAAAACTTAAACAATGTCATTTTACTTTAGAAGCAAAACGACATCATTTCATTGTAAGCGGTTTTGTTTCTAAAAAATGATTTCATTTTATACTATGTGTAAAATGATATCATTTTAGTCTAGGTTAACCTTCCCTATACCTTTTTTCACTCTCCTGTCATTTTCTTTCCGTACCTTCAGACTTTAGTCTCTCTCACTCTCTCCCTCACTCTCTGACTAGTCTACCACTCGTCATTGGTCCACTTCCCGCTTCTTACTTGTTGCTTGCCGCTTGCCGCTTCCCACTTCATATTCCTCTTCTAGTCTTTGCACTCCCTCCAGTTGTCCCTTCATCGTGTTGCTCTGCTACTCCACTTCCCTCGACTGCCATCTTTTTTACTTCTTCACTACTCACCCACCAAGGTAAAGTTTCTTCACCATATTCTAGGTTTGAATCTTTTAATTGAAGATTGAATTTGTTAAATACTATAATTTTTTTTTAATATTTTTGCTATTTAGGGGGTGTTTTTGCGAACTTACACGGTGACATATATAGGCGAATATATGGCTGAGTAAGGGATTGTGAAGTTTAAAAAACTTACACGATCATATACATGCCTGTGTATTTGACCAAATAAGTATGAATAAGTGGGATCCATGATGACAAACACATTCATGTATGAGATCATGTAAGTTTACACAAAAACTTTACAGTGACTTACATGGTCACATACACTCTTGTGTATGTGACCATCTAAGTCTACAAAAATACATACATGCTTGTGTGTTAAGTGAGATGATCTCAATGACTTCCACGGTCATATACACAGACATGTATGTGATCATGTAAGTTACTGATAAACTTTAAAACTATGATTATGATTTACGGTCTCCTATTCTCTCCCATGTTTATGAATTATTAATTATAATTTTGAATAGCATATATATTTATATGTTGATTGTTTCAGATAGTTGAGCATACTCCTTCAGTAGAGAGTTATAATTTGGTATATGAGATAGAAGTGGAAACTTCTAATCCAGCACTAAGTGAAAATATAAGTCCAGGTTAATTGAAAAATGAGGTTGAAATTACTTTAATAAGACCAGATCAATGGATATACCAGAAAATCCAAATGTAAGTAATCAAAAGAAGTTGGACGGGAGTTCAAAAGGTAGAAGCTCTCATTTAAAGAGACATGTGAATTTGTGTAATAAAAAGAAAATTATATTATGAGGTCAATCATTTTTTTACCACTATTCTTATGTGAGGGAAGAATGAAATGACAACATCTTATGATACATTTGGGATTTTTTATTACTTCTGTGATAATTGGTAATGATCATCCACTATTTATGGTTTATACCAAAAGATTTAGGATATTTTGTAGCTCACTGCAACTAAGCTTCAAGGTTTCAACCTGAAATACATTACAGAAGGACATTATAAAGATACACAAGGATAAGAAGAAAGAAATTTTAGGAACATTGTCAACTATTGAAGGACAAATTGTCATTACAATAGACACATGGACAGACAATAACCAAAACAAGGGTTATAAAACAGTGATGACATATTATGTTGACAAAGACTGGACCCTATGGAATAAAATTTTGAGGTAATTTATATTCTTTAATATTGTTATCATTTACTTTTTGATTATGTTATGATTGATGTTGGTCATATTTTGTACGTGGTTGGTTTATTTATGTGCTGTTACTATATATAAGTAAAAAGTTGTCAACCACATTGGGATATTGTTTGATAGATTATAATATCAACACCAAATTGTTCACAATAAGAATCGACAATTGTATGTAACACCCCACTCCCGAGTGACCCGAACCCGATATTGTTGGTGACATCCGAGTCCGTGTCCCGCGAGGGTGGCGTACTACATCAGTCGGTC
>JANTNU010000004.1:8975642-8987358 GCA_024752395.1 Erythroxylum havanense
GCACCAGTACCAGTATACCTGGACACTACTCATACATCCCTATTAGTCTCATCCTATGCCAATTTTACTATTTTACCATTCCAGGAGGGGGTGAGATGTTACAAATTATTAGCAATTAAAATTATGATGAGATCATATTTATGAGATTCCAATTGTATTTAGATATTATTATTAAATTATTCCTAGTCATAGTTTAATTATGACAGAATAATAATGAAACAATAAAACTAGCACAATTATATTTCATTGTTATAAAATAATTGATATCATAAATTAAATAATAGAGATATTTAACAAATAAATGGTGCGTACTAAACTAGCTTGAGGATGAGGATCCTGAGTAGAACATTACTTTTATATCTGTGGAGGGTTAATTACCAAAAATAGCTCAAACTTTCAACAAATTTTCAATTATAGCCCTAACTTTAAAAAGTAGCAATAAAATGCCCAAACTTTCAATTTTTTTTCAATTATAGCCCAAACTTCAAAAGACATCAATAAAATGCTCAACCTTTCAATTGTTTTCAATTTTAGCTTGACATTATCTATTGTTCTCCCTCAGCCCTCAACCCTTAGCCCTTTGTTTTTTGTTTGTTCTTCTAATGCCCCAAACTACTCTCGCATTATAGCGTACCGCACCGGTAAGCTCTTTATTTTTAACTTGTTCTCCTAATGCCCTTAGTGTGAGGGCGTCGGGACTGTGTAATCTAAAAATCGAACGGTGAGGGCATTGAGAGAACAAACTGAAAATGAAGGAAAAATTGAAATCAAAGCATAAGGTCGTTAGGGCTACGTAATTTGATTTAGGTCAATTTAATGTCTGACGTGTATTAATAGTTAAGGTTTCTAAAACATGAGGCAAATCACGTCGGCAAACTTAACAAAAATTTTAACGTTGGGCTAGAATTGAAAAAAATTGAAAGTTCGAGCATTTTACTGCTACTTTTTGAAATTCAAGCTAGAATTGAAAAAAATTGAAAGCTTGGGCATTGTATTTCTACTTTTTAAAGTTCGAAATATAATTGAAAAATTGACTAAATCTTGGGGGAGTTTTTCGGTAATTAACCCTATCTGTGGATGTCCTTATTATGATAGTTGCATAATTAATATTTATACTTGATATTATCAAAGTATCTCATGTGAGAATTACTATGTTTTTATATTATTCATGATATATTCTACTTACGATAGTTTAATTAGTATTACTTAGATATAGAATGAACTATATAGAGATAACAAAGTAAATTCATAAATAATTCATTACTCTAAAGTAATTAGAAAGAATGTTATACTATTATTCATTAATAATGATTTGAGAATTCTCTAGCTAGAGTGCATTGACATTTAAAAGGTCTTTTTCAAATATCAATTATAAATTAATTAATAATTAACAAGAATGAATGTGTTTGAATTTAAATAGATTAAACATTACTTACATTTTCTATGTCTAATAGAGCATTGAATGATAAAAATATTAAGTTATGTGTTATAACAGTGAATAGATAGGTTAAGTGAAACTACTTTGATATTTTTAATATTTTGGTGATTTGACATGTTTCTAAATGTTAACCTTGATTATGATTATAAATTATTTAATAGAACAACTAAAGAAAAATTAAAAAGATTTTTAACTTACATAATTCTAATTATGAATTAGAATTATAATTAACAATTATTATCAACATATTAAGAACCTAATGTATCACACATATAAAGCAATTAAAGAAAAAATAATTTCAATTAGGTTGGACTTAATTAAGAAATTTAAGAAATATTAGGAATTAAAAATGAGATATTAAATTTTATTAAGATTAAATTATAATTATAATTATAATTAAAGTTAGATTTTAATTATAATTAATAGTTTAATTTTAGTTAGACTATAAATGGCGGCCCCCAAATTTATTTCTTTAGTTAAACATAATTTAAATAAATTATGAGGTTGTGATAGATTTATTTTTGGAGTTAATTATGATGTAAATGTTAGTAGGATTTATGTCATTGGATTGCTGAATTAAAGAAGAAAGAATGCAAAAAGGGCAAATTTGGCAAGTCACTTGAGCATTAAAATCATAAGGCATTAAAAGAAGGGCAAACTATACATTTCTCATTCATTAAGGGTATAAATTGAAATAAGAAGAGTGGCCTTGCTCTTAAGAAGAAGAGAACAACGTGAGTGAGGGAGAGAAGAAGAGAAATACGAAAATAGAAGTAGAAAAGAGAGGGTTTTGTTCTTGAGAGAAAATAAGGAAGATCTAAGGTGATTTTGAGGTCGTTCAAGAAGGAAAAAAGAAAGGGGAAGAGAAGAGCTTCCATTTGAGCCAAATATCTTTCTATTTGATAAAGACTCAAGGTAAGTTAAATTTTAATCCTTTGGATTTGTGGAAGGGTTTTGGTTCATGAAGCTTAGGAAATGCATGGGTTTAAGTATTTGAGGATCAATTTTAGTGAATGTGTTTTCTTTGGGTCTTCAATTTAAATTCCTATTGAATGGGATTTTTGCTATTGTGGAAGGAAATCAAGAAGGGCAAGAGGAGCAAGAGGAGAGGAATTCTTAAGCAAATTTTAAGCAAGGAATTCAAGGTGGGTTTCATGTTTCTAATTGAGTAAATAAGCCATTAATGTTTCTTTCAAATAAATGGAATTTATTGTTTTCAACTACTTTATAAATATGCATTTATTGCTCTTTAAATTATTTGAGAAGTTGCTACATGCATGGTATGTGAATTGTGTTGATGATTTATGGAATGAATGTGAAAATGGTTTTTGGAAAAGATATTATGTTTATGAAAATCATGTTTTGGAAATGTGCCATTTTGGGCAACATGTTTACAAGATGTGAAATGCATGATTATATGGGTGGTGGTCCATTATGTTATGTCAAGTGCACTTTGACTTTATTAAAGGCTTCTCCTGCCTACCCGCTAGTGGCAAGGAGCTCCTTTATGGACTCCCTTATGTTTACGACTATGTAATACCATTATGTGAAATGGCGATAGTGCGTTTTGTTTACAACTATACAAGACCATTATGTGAGAATATGTTAGTACGTTCTGTTTATGAACCTACCTAAACCATTTTTTATGTGATTATGTGTTTAAAATGTGTTGACAAGTTTGATGAATGCATGACTTATGTTGCTTATGAGTTGCTTGATAATGTGAGAATTTGGGAACTATGTGTTTTATGGGTTTGAGGGAAATTATTATGACATTGAGCATTATCAATGGTTTTGCTTATTTTTTGATTATAAACTTGTTACCCACGAGCTTTTAAGCTCACCCCCATTCTCCTTCCCATATTCAGATGATAGGTAAGAGATTGAGTAGTCAAGAGTCATGATATCACTCCGAACTTGCATACTTTTGTATTTTAAGCTAGATTTTGTAAATACAAAGCTTTAGTCGCATTTCAAGTATTCTTCGTTCAAGTATCTTTTGTATTTTTGGATTATGGAACAAATGATGTATTTGTGGCTTGAAATGCCTATTAAAGCTTTGTAAACACTTATCTTTTGATGTTAACGAAATATGATGGTGTTTTGCTCATGACTCTCATGGTTTGTACATTGCATTTTCAAGTTTTTCATAAGGGTAAAATTTATGTTCTAGTTTTAACTTATCCTCTTAGCTTTCCAACGATATATAGTTTGTAATTTTTAGACTTCAGATAAGAGAGTTATGGTTTTTACATGATAACGGATGTTGGTAGTCTATTGCACTATCCTTGACAAGTTTTTTGTCTGATATTCAGAGTTCGTCGTGGCAAAGCCCAAAGTACACCGTGACAAACTTTCCCAGAAGGGTCTTCCTTCAAGTTTCGCCGTGGTGATTGTGATTTGTTTTAGAGGTAAAAATTATCTTCAGAGGCTTCACAAAAATTGTAGATATAGAATTCCTCTTTGAAACCGTCCTAGAATGACCTTAATCCGACATCTTTAGTAAAAGTTATGCTCTTTCAGAAACAACAGGTTTGATGAAGGAAATGGGAAGTCACGTTTGAGCACCCAAAGGCCTTTCTAAACCTGAACTTTTTTTATTCTTGAAGCAATAGATTCCTAACACATTCCTCTATCTCTCCATAAAAATTGGTAATTTTTGGTGTTGAATTGAAAAAGATTGATGGAAAGAAAGTGAGGGAATATATTGGAAGAGCATGTTTTGGTTATGAACATACTTTGGATTTTTAATCATATCTTAAGTTATAGAGCTCCGAAGGAGATGGTTCTTATTTCAAAATAAACTAGAGACATGGAACTACGATTATTGTAAAGAAGTCAAATTGTGATTCCACTGTTTGACTAGTGTGGGCTTCCCACCCTTGTAGGACGCGTGTCCAGATGTCACTTAGGACGTCAGGCATGTGTCTCGTAAGGTCAGGGTGCCCAACAATAAAATATTAATCTTTCTCTAAAAAAAAGGAAAGACATAAGAGAGCTAGTGCTTCTATCAATCCCTTTTAATTATTAAGCTCTGTTTACTTGCTTTGTGGATACCGTTAAAGTCTGAAAATTGAAAAACTTATGATTAATAAATTCATCAATAAAATAAAAAGTCTTACAAGATACCTAAATTAACTTTATCTTTAATCATTGTATTTCTTTACCCTTGATTCAAGATATTCTATTAAAGTGATCTTTAAAAATTCTAAAAAAATGTAATTACACTCATGATTTGATCTTGGTTAATTTACCAAAAATAAACCTATGGTACAAATGATGACTATTTTAGGAGTAATAAGAAAGAAGCTTAGTTTCTCATAGTTTTAGAACTAATGTCAATATTAGCAATGCTTATAATAATCCATCCTCTCAGAAGTAAAAATATTAAATGTCATTTCTCGAGTGATAGATACTAGGATTTGGAACTAATAATTTTGGTGGTCTTTGGTGGTCTCTTAAATTTTCCCTATTTATGCTCATTATGCTAATGATATGTAAAACTTACATTCTCTACATAAGAGATGAACGACCTTCGAAAAACTTCCTCTCTTCTCTCTCTTCACCTCCTTAGATCTTGCCTAAACTTTCCTTCATCATACCCCTAATCCTCCAACTTCTTTGCATTTTTTCCTTCCCTTAAACACCCCCATCTCAAGACATCTCCTTATTTCCTTTTCTTTTCCTTCCTTGCTCCCTATCCTTTCTTCCTTTCTAGTTAGCCCTCCTCTAGGTCTTAGGCCTTCCCTCCCTTCCCCTCTTCTAACAAATGTAGCTTCTCATCTCTGTTAAGTTTTTATTTTGCACTTATTTGGTATATAAATCTCTCTCATGTGTTGAAATTATTATTCAAAATTGATGGAATTATTTATAAATTATTTTCAGATGATTTTTAACACTTAGGATATGAAATTGACTTAAAAAGATGCAAGGAAAGTAAAGATAATTTGAATTTCCAGTCTGGCAGAAAATTCATTAACTAAGCGTGGCCATGTGCAAGGACATAAACAATTTGCAAATTTTGTTTTCAAGTTCAAATTTGAGATATTCATAATCTTTAAAGATTAGATTGTTGTCTTATTAATGGAGATCTGTATCTTGAAGTGGGGATAAGGATTATCTGTTGAAGATCACGAGAAGGAGAAGATAAGAAATTGAAAAGGCATAAAAGGAGAATTCGTGTTACTGTTCACGGAGACCACTTTAGGGGATAGTTTTACATTCTTCTACAGTTTTTCTTCTTTTCTTCAACAGCCATAGTTAGGTCCTTTATTTTCTACAATATTTCTCTGGGAGTTTTCGAATTTTCTAGGAAAGACTAGGGATGGAGACTTTACATTTGGTTATTTCTTTGTTAATTTTCACTTTTGTTATGAATAACTAAATCTCTTTTCTTGGTTAAGGGAAACCAAGTTATCATCTATTATGTGTGAGATGTTCCAATAAAGTTTCTTTTTTTGATAAATATTTAGTGCCTTCTGAATTGCTTTTATGATTGAATTGGCTGATTTCTAGGATGCGCAGCTAGGAATTGATTCGTTTAATAGCTAGATTAGTAAAATATGACGTTTAGTTTTGCTAATCACAAGTGGCAATTAGGATTACCATCTTTACATTAGAGTTGCAAATTCTAAAAGAAACTCATCTTGACTAAATGCATGTCGTACATGTGTTATCTTGTTCATTGGTTTCTTAGTTGTTAAAGCTATTACTCAATTAAACTTACAATCGTATCTAAGTTGTTGATTAATAAGAATGCTTAGAATACATGTTTCTATTCATTTACACTTAAGAGAAAACATCACCCAATGAATGTTTATTGATGAACTAAATTTTATATCAAGGATCCATATCAGTGTAATAACATCGGTGACCCGAAACTAAGGTTTGTTTACTGAATTTTTAGATCTTAATATTTTCGTTTAACTTCAGTTTTTGTTATTTCTAATTTTTTAAATTACGTGAACCAAACCCCCCAATTGTTTTAGTTTTAAACTCATTAACCTTTATTGTTAAAAATTCCTTGTGAGAACAATCCGTACTTTCCACTACTACATTAATTTGTATTGCAGAAAGTTGGTTTCTTTTTAAATTTAGTTGTAGGCAACAGTAGTACCAAATTTTAGTGTCGTTGCTAAGGAATTTCTTAACAGTTTTTCTAGTGATGTTTTTGTTTTTGATTTCATTGCTCTTAGTTACCTAAGCTTCTGTTCGTTTTAGTTTCACAGTTTTTTCTGATTTTTCAATCTTTTAGTGGCATGGCTCACTATTAGTATGCTTTTGATTCTAATTTTTCATATTATCTTTATTATGATGATAAGTTTCCATCTGTTGTTACTTCTAGGTTTGACCATTAAGTGATAGATTTCACATCCATAGCAACGCAAGTATCGAGGGATTTGATAGTGAAGATGGCTTCCAATACACAACAATTCGGGATACATACTAGGCATGGATCAAAAAGTGTGAATGTAACCACATTGGAGAAAAGATTGGATGACCTTACATCCTTGGTGCGACAAATTGTGGTTACAAAGAAAGAAGAAGAAAAGGTATGTGGAATATGTTTGATGTTAGGATACTCTACTGACGCATGTTCGGTTTTGCTGGAAGAAAATGCAGACCAAGTGAATGTCGTGGGAGGTTTTGATGGACCGAATCAAAGGAAATATGACCCATTTTTTAACACCTATAATCTGGGTTAGCATGACCATCCAATTTATGTTATGGGAATCTTCAAGAACAGTAAGCTACCATAAATTTCCAACAATTTAGACAATCGTATGAACCTCGATAATAACAACACATAACAACTAATTATGAAGGTAAGTCTTCTTTGGAAGATATAGTTCAATATTGGCCACTAACACTTAGACATTTCAACGGAATACAGAAGAAAGTATCCAAAATATTGTAAATCAAATGAGCCAAATGGCAACTGCCATAAATCGATTGGAGGCATAAAATTCTGAAAATCGTCCAGCACAACCAAAGATCAATCCTAAACAAATTGTGAAGGTTATCACATTGCGGAGTGGTAAGAAATTGCAAGAATCACATTCGAAAATTTCCAGAAGAGAGGTAGAAGAAGAAACAACAAAGAGACATCTAAAAAATCAGAAATGACGCAAACAACTTTGCAAAATATGGTTGCTCTACCCTATTTTCTGAGTCGATTTGCTAAGGCAAAGAAGGAAGAGCAAGCGGAGTTAGGAGAGGAAGAGGTTATAGTTCAAGAAAAGATGGAGGATATGCAATCTCCTAAGGTAAACGATGCAGTTCGTGTTATCGCTAATCGAATTTTGTTTCCTTTTCCTAGTTGTTTACAGGTAAAAGAAAAAAAAGAACAGGAAAAGCTACAAGAAGTGCAGTTTTAGGAAAGCTGTGGGAGAGCGAGCTGAAGACCGAAAGTGGCAAGCAGGATCTTGAGTCTTTATACCCATTGGTGTTGATTTTATAGAAACCATTCTGGTGTAAGAAGGATGATGCCTAAAAAGACGAGTGGACGTTAGAATATGATGGTGAAACAATGAAGTTCCACTCCTCAGAAGTTATACAGCATCGTGCTAATAAAGAGCCAACTTTAAGGGAAGTTGCTCCAGACTCCTCGCGGAGTTTGAGCATGCTTCCTACTGGACTCAAGTATCCATTCGATAATGGATGATGTACATATGCTAAGGATCAAGCCTATGACCTTAAATAAGCGCTTGATGGGAGGCATCCCACCCATATCCCTTTCTTTTTTGTGTTTTTCTCTTTTATGCATATCTTTTGAGTGTTTGCTTTGAGTGTTTTACTTGTTTTCTTTGGTTTGTTTTGTTTGTAGGCATTTGAAAAGGAAGCTGCAATCATTCATTTCAAAGCTGCATATGGCGTCTTCAATCTAGGGGAGTACTTCTATTCTCATCCCTCTTTTGTGTTTTTATTGATTGAGGACAATGCCCATTCTAAGTGTGGGGTTGGGGCAAGTGTGAAATTTCCGCACACTTGAATTGTTGTGAGTTTGATGGTGATGATGAGAATGTAGTAACTTGAATGATTTCAGTCTTTAGTTATTAGTTAATTGTGGTACAATAATGATATTGATGCTTTTGATTTGAGAAACTTTGATTGACTCTTGAAAGGATGCTAACTTCAAAGTTTTCATTTTTTTCTTTTTTCCTTTGTGTGCCTTGCATGTGTTTGGTGACTCTTGTGTACAATGTTTGGTATTTAGGTGCATTTTGTATAACTTGTCATATGAATGTGGAAAGGGATGCTTAGAATGCAGTGTCAAAAAAAAGAAGGAAAAAATCAAAAAGAATAAGAGATAACTATCTTTCTTTTTACGTTTTTGATCAAAAGTGTCTTTGTCTTTTGTTATTAAATAAGAAACATCGTTGTTATTTTATTTTTGAGACATTTTTGTTCTGCTTATATTGTTTCTTTTCATTTGTATTTGTGTCATACTAAGCATCCTTGACTTGTTTATGTGATAACAAATGCAAAATGACTTAAATGCTAGATACTATACTTCTTGAGTGACTATTTTCCTGACTATGTGCTTACATGTGAGTAACTTGTTTTTGATCATGATAGAGTTGAACTGAGTGAATTGGATTGAAGGCATTGATGGATTTCTGTGTGCTTGATTAACTATTAACTCTTGGCCAGAATTGTTTGAGTGAAACGTTTAATTTATTGCTTGAGTACAAGCAACGGTTCAGGTGTGGGGGAATTAGTTAAAAGAAATCAGTTTTCAACAGCTATACCAAGTAGTTACCAACCTTTCCAAACCAATTTGGATGATCGCCTCAATCGCCTCGAACACCGAATGCACCGCTTGGAGCATAATTTGATGGCTTATTGGGAGTGTAAAGGATTCCAACCTCCACATCTGCCAACACCATGATTTCAGCATTTCCAAATAGAGAAGCTTTCTTTTCTCTTTTCTTTTATATTTGTGCTTCTTTAATTTTATGTACCAACATTGAGAACAATGTTGGTTTAGGTATGGGGGAAGGAATTGGAGTATTTGTGTGTGATTCTTTTCAGTTTTGGCATGATTGTGTTATATGTTAAGTCATGAAGCTTTATCATATTAGTTTGGATGAGATTAAGTGTGTGCACGAAATTAAATTGGGCTACGTGAGTCTAAAGTGAATTATGTGGATTGATTGCAATAACTGATCATGTAAACTTAGTCAAAATTGACATTTAAGTAATTAGGTAATTTGTGGAATAAAGGTGAATTCTTTAATTAAACCTGTGAGTGGATTTGAGCTTTAATGACATCATCTTTATGTCATTCTATTTCTTTGTATTGTGTAATGCTCCTCTAATCATGTTTGCCTTCAGAACTTGCACTGAACCGGATTGAATTTGTTTGATTACATGGTTTATGGAAATGATAACGGCCTTGTTTGTTTTTATACCCTTTAGCTTAAAAATGACCCACCTAGTTATTTTCCCTTTGCAAACACTTTTGAGTCTTTAACCTTGTTTTTCAATTAATCACCTTAATTTGAAACCCAAAAACCCTATTAGCCTTACCCTATCAGAAATTGAATGAAGTATTGAGTAATTTGGGACTTTTGTTTTGTATTGTATTTTGAGATATTTTTATAGGTACTTCTACTCATGTGTTTGCTAATTTATGCTGCTATTATTTTCTCTTGTTTTTATTGTTCTTAGCATTAGTCAAGTAAAAAATAAAAAGAAAAAAAAAGGGAGAAAAAGAAAAAACAAACAAACAAAAGAATAGAAAAGAAAAAGAAAAAGAATAAAGCATAGTAACATTAGTTAGTAATGAGTAGTTGTAGTCCTTTGCATTCATGTGTTTATCTCAGAATGTTAATTTGAATGTCCCTTTTACTTGGTACTTTGTGAATGCTTATGATTAACCCTCTATCATTTTTACCTTACTTTTGAACCTAGCCCTATTACAACCCATAATAAAGTCCTTATGAAATACAAAATCATGTAATTCGAATGAATGATAACTGGTGAATTTGCAAGCCTATGGTTGTGTAATTTGTTAAAGGGAGATTTGAGAGAAACACTTTGACCTTAAACTGTTGGGCTCCAAATTTTTGTTTTCTTGAAGTTATTAAGTATGAATTAATTTGATTTATGCTTTATGGTCTAGTTTGATTTATTGAAAAATATTCATGGAAAAATTTGGATTTACTTGAGATTTGTGTGGAATAATGTTTATGGAAGAGTAAAAATGTTAAGGGCAAAATGGACAAGCCACCCAAGGGTAAGAGATTTTAGGCTTAACTAAGAGGGCATTTTAGTCATTGCCTTATCTTGTAGGTTAAGGTAGTTAAAAGATAGAAAAGAAAAGAAGAAAGAAAAGAAAAGAAAGAAGAAGAAGAGGAGAGGTCGTAAGAGAGGAAGAAGAGGAAGAAAAAGAGGAAGCTCCAGTTTGAGGATTTCCGACAGTTTAGAAGCATTCTTCAGGTAAGTGACACTCTTCTACTCTTCTTTAGGTTGAATCTAACCTTAGTTTTGTTTGAAATGAGGAAGAAAATGATGGTTTAGGGTTTTGGTGGAACTTTGGTAGATTTGCTTGGGTTTGTGTATATGTTGATGATTGTGAGTTAGAATGAGGTTAGAATGGCAGCATATGACTTGATTTATGGCTTAGATGTGTTGTAATAGAAGAATGAAAGGTTTTTAAGGTTGAAAATGGCGGAAATCTAGTTCGGGAGTCGTCTCTCCCGTCCGCACGTCGCAACGTGTAGAAGTCCGCACGCCGCGACGTGCAGAAGGCCGCACGCCGCGACGTGCCGAGCTGCACGCCGCGACGTGCGAAGGAAGGGTCGCACGCCGTGACGTGCTGAGCTGCACGCCGCGACATGCAAAAGGGGCCGCACGCCGCGACGTGCTAGGCCGCACTCCGCGACGTGCCAGGCCGCTCGTCACGGCAAGCGCAACCCTCGTCGCGGCGAGCCCAGTTTTTCCAGCAGAAATATTTTTAGTGTTTTGCTCATATCTTTTGCTACAGAAGTCCTTTTGTGGTGATTTTTGAGGCGTTGTAAACTAGAGGCATAGATCTACAAGTTTTGTGAAGTGAGAAAGTCATGAATCAATTTCTAAGACTATGGAATTTTAGATGGAAGTTAAGAATGGGAATATTATTTCAGCATGAGTTATTGAATGGGATTTTGGTTCTTATTTTAGGAGAACAAGAGAGGCAAGAAGATCTAGAGGCACAAGAGGAAACTCATTCCTAGGCAAGAACAAGCAAGGAATTCAGGTGGGTTCATTTTTATAATAAAGTAATTAAGTACT
>JANTNU010000004.1:9118988-9132574 GCA_024752395.1 Erythroxylum havanense
ATTATTAGATTAAAATACATTTAAGTTTGTTAAAGTGCAAGACTTTCTCATCTAGAACTGTCTGTTAGCTTCTAGGAGGGATTCTTAGAAACTAAGTGTGAAGCCCTCTTTTTTTTTTCCTATAATCCCTAGATGTGATTTCTAAGACGAGTTTGAAGTTCTCTTCTTCATTTATATCAATAAAGAGACTTTTAGTGTTCCTAATTCAATTTTCAATTAGTATGGCCGCTGTCCTCTACCCATCCTACATCAGAATATTTACAAGCACATAAAAGAACCATTTCAGATGCAGTACCTCCATCAGAATCAAGTTTTTTATTCTTCTCTTTCTGCTTATGCTTTGGCTTCTCCACAGCTATATCACCAAACTTGCTCAGTTTCAAGTCAGCTTCATTTACCAAAGAAGACCTATTCACATCATTTGATCTTACACTCTTCTTCACCAACTGAGAGGAACAGTCTCTGTTAAATGAACTCTTTTCCCCGCTACCAACTGCATTCAAGCCATTGACATGGCCGTTATAATCAGGATGAATTTCTCCAGAAGCAACCACACCAGGATTGCTTTGCATGAAAGTTTGACTTTCTGGAGCAGGGACCTGGTACCGCGCAATGAGAGCATTGGTTGTTTCTTCCTCGCTAAAACAACATCGGTTCATACCAGGCCTAAAGCATCAACAACAGAAATGTTAAACTTTCAGATGGAAAATGATACTAAAATCTAACACTCTTGTATATTTGTTCAGAATATCTAATTCATCCCATTTTTTAATATTGAACCGTATAAAAAATGTAGGTGCTGGATTGAAACTTACAGCCAATTAAGCATGCTACACACCCACTTCTCCGGTAGGTCATTAGGATTTTTACCAATTGGTAAAAGCCGCCACTGCTGACATTTGTCACAACAGACCCAATTCTCTTGTATCAAAACAGGAGCTGTTGTTGCATGAGGAACATCAGATATAGGCCCGTTTCCAGGGTGAAGGCCAACACTTGAAGCTGCTCTTGGATATGCTTCAGGTGCTGATGGCTTCTGAATTTTCTTACCACTGGATCTCCCCTTTACCATTTGTGTTCCATGCATGCCAAGTTCAGCCAAATTAGACTCCTTCATCCTATCCTCATAGCCAGCCTCCAGTGGGCTTATCTGGTTTTCTTCTTGTTCTATCTCCATGTCCCCAAAAAATGCTCTATACATATCCCCAGTTTTTTCAGAGTTCTTTGGTAATTTTAGCTCTCCTAACTCACCATCAGTTGTATGCTTGTCCATATAGGTGCTCTTCTTAGTTTTGGCTGCCAACGAAGGACTGACCTCCACATTGTCATGACTTTGAACTTTTTTAGTTTTCACTTTCCCCTCAGATGATGAAGACGCCTTTCCAAAATGTGACTTCGGTTCATGCCCAAGGGATTTAGCTTTGTTATTGGCCTTCTGCTTGGAATGATCTTTTGCTTCAGAGGTTTGATGTTTCCTCCCTTTTAAAGCATTGGAACCCACTTTCCCTGAAGTTTTAGGCTTTTCTCCTTTGCAATGGCCATCACTTCTTGTGTTGACTGAAACACTATCAGAGAAATTATCATTCTTACCTGTCCGACCCTTAGAAACAATGCTGGCATTTCGATTTTCAAACCATCCATCCTCTTGCGTAAAGATTGGTTCTAATGTCTCTTCCCTTGTTTGGTCTGATGAACCTCTGTCCCTCAGAAGTGGAAGATTTAAGGTATTTGTCACAAGCTCCTCACAAGTTAAAGAGTCAATGCCTCTATCTTTATGAGGAATACCATCAAAACTGCTCTGAGAATCCAGATCATTCCTGCAAGAAGCAATTTCACTAATATTGAGTGACTTCACTTTTTTATCTCTTGATGCTTTCCTATGAACTTTCAGGGAATCAGACCCATTCATTCCTATATCCAAACTTTCTCGAGCTTGCCTCGACCCATTGATTCCTATGTCTTTAGGACGCTTCTCCTTTTCTTTCAGGTGAATGAGATCATCAGGAAGGGGTGATAGCAGTTGACTTCCAGGCAATGGGGAGGAAGTCATTATCTGCACCAAAAGAATAAATAAATAAATAACATAACCTTTATATCACATCTGGAAACGTATGGACAATGAATAAAGATATCAAAATATCAATGAGATAATTCACCAATAAAATTTGCGCAGGAGATTCAAAGGGACTATCTTGAGGTTCATGAGACATCCCTTCACTTTCTGATGGGCTGTCATCCAGTGACGAAGATGGTGAGACATCAAGGCCAAGACCACTGTAAATTGCAGCATTTTTTCGTGTCGACAAGTTATCAGAACCAACTTTGATTCGAACTTTCAACTTCTTCTGATCAGGTAAATTAGCAGGTTTCCTGTTTCTAGATTCATGTATTATAGAAAAATTTTCAGCTTGAAAAGTTGATGGCATTGATGCTTCTTTTTTTACAGAATCATGCAGGGATGATGATGCTTTTGATACAGGCTGCAACAATGTACTTGTAGAAGTAGCTTCAGACTTTGTTGACTGAGGTGCCATTGATGAACATACATAGCTAACAGGCCCACCCTATAAAAGAAAAATGTGCGTTTTTAGCCTCCACAATTATATACACTATTATGCTTTCTCAAAAGTTATGTTGACGCGCTTGAGTAAAATAAAAGCCAAAATTGGCCAAAGAGGCAAGACATAAATCAAATGAAAAAGAATAAGATGGTAACAGGTAATGCGCTTGATATCAAAACAGTTCTACCTCCAAGTGAAAATTTGCTGGAGATCTAGAAGCACTGTGCTGGTTGTTTGGTGGAGTCCTTGGGTGAGACCAAACAGGAGACCGTTGATAGGTAGGTAAAAATGAGCCATAGCCTCCAAATTTTGCCCCTGTAGAATTTAAAATCCACAGTTAAACAGATAACACATGGAAGATGTGCTTACTCATATGCAATGTAGATGTTTGAGAGATAGTAACACAAATATGTTCTCTTTCAACATACCCAAATTCTCAGCTGAGACTCCACCTTCAAAATCTTTTTGAAAGTGTCCCAAGAGATGTTGGAGTTTCTCACCCTTCACCAAGTAAAAAATAAAACAAAAACCCGATCATGTACCGAGCAGAGTACGATCATACGTACAAGAAGGCAAGCGCTAATAACACAAGTATGCTTAAACGAAATCCTTAATTTATAGCATGCATGTGAACAAACTTAATCATTCAACCTAATTCTAAAACTAAAGTATGCTTCCATTAGCTGAACAATGTGATCCTCATAATTGATATTCTGATTGCAAGTCCATAAATTGATCTCTAAACAGTTAAGACTGGCAAAATCATACTATTAAAAAGAACCTCCCATAATCTCTGTGTCCATATCTAACACTCATTCAGAACCCACAGCCTTTCTTTACTTCTATCCTAATTTTCTTCCAGGCAGGCATAGGCGATATCACATTACCGATCACAATTATAACATGTTAAGACCTCTGGATAATCAAAATTAACGATCAAATATCCAGTGGCACATGTAATTTGGATCGTAAACGTACCAAAGAAGTCAACACATGATAATTAGCCTACCTAAATCAATCTCTGATGAATAAGTTATGAAGCCAGAAACAAAAGAGCCAACGGAAACGAAACAGCTTACTATGTAAGAGAGATCAATATCAGGGTCCACGCTCGAATCACAGTCATCATCGTTGTGATTATGATAAGAGCAAGCCTCCCCTTCTTCAAGCTCAGTATCCTCCATCTCTCTCACAACGCCAAACCCTAACCCTAACCCTAGCTCCTTTCTCGCATCTCTTCTCCCCAAAGAAATCATGTAAAACAAAATAACACCACAAAACAATCAAGAACAGGAACTGAGACCTCTTGTCCCGCGAACCCAAACACAAAACTGGAACCGACCCATTCAACAAAACCGACAACCCATCAAAACCCAGAAAGGATTTCCAATGAGATGGGGCCGATCACAATATCCCAATCGATATCACCGACCTAGAGAAGAATGATCCTAAAACCCCGAGAAGTAGAGTAATTCAATCGAAAGATCCTGAACGAAAACAAATCGTGTTAACCCAAAGGCTATGAGCTTGGGTTGTGTTCGATCTCTAAAGTTGGAATGGATTAGCGGAGAGATGAAACTCTCTCTGGTTTTTGGTGTATACAATTAGAACAGCCGCGTTTTTTTCTTTCTTTCTTTCTTTTTTTTTTAAATTTTATTTTTCCTTTAAGTTTAATATTACCCTTCTCCGTTTCCCTTTCGGTTTTCCTTTGAAATATAACCGGAGGCCATAGGATAGGATAGGATAGGATAGGATACAGAGAGTGTATGCATGCATATTGCATAGCATACATATACGGGTTAATATTTTTCACTTCTTATTTACTTTGTTGGTATTGTTCTGTGGACAGTGTTCACACCAGGCCCACTATTCGCGCGTGCACTTCACGCTTCCCTTTACCCAAGCTTCGGATCGCCGTCATTCATTTTCCCAAGCATGAGATATGATCCAACGTTTGTTTAAATTCTGAATAAGTATTTTGTTAAACCTGATCCTTATTATCTAATAATTATATGTAATAATTAAATCATATTTACGAAGGATTTTTTTATATATATAGTTCAGATAAGTTTGATTTGTTCTCAACGAGAAAAGCATCAGCGTAAAAAAAGACGAATGGTTATCAAGTGGCGCGTGGGACAAAAGGGGTTCCAAAACGTAGGGGTCGGCCCTGTGGGTTTGGGTGTCAGGTGGCAGAATCCGACGTGTTGTTATGATCATGCGTAAACAAATTATGTATTCTCCGTATTCCTTGTGAAAATGTTATGTGGAAATTGATATATGGGAAGCAATTAGATTACAACAACAAAGAGTGTAGTTTTAGTTTGGCAATGTCCAATGACGAGATACGAAACTCGTGTGTTGACCCTCAAATTGCCCCTTTTCTGCTATCGCCAAATTGCCTTTCCCCCTAATCTTTTCAACTGCGTACATTAGCCAAAGCTAAGGAATACACGTGTTAGGCACTTCGTCCAATGTTGTTTATCTTGTTAAGAAGAAAATAAAAAGTGTAATTTAGACCATAATATTTATATAAAAATTCAACATTTTAAATATATAAAATCTTAGATTTGGTATAAATCCTTTCAAATTTAAACTATATAATATGTTTTAATATTTTATAAATTTTATTATATAGTTGAATATCTCAATCAATAAAAAGGGTTTTTATTTATTATTATTGTTTCTTTTGATAGTCTAGGAATGATCATGTGTTATGGAACTTAATCTAATTGATGATTGTAAGAGAACATGGAAGTGATGTGATCATTGACTTGTTGGGTTGATGGTAACTTCAAATGCTTGAGTTGATGCTAAACTTGGATCCCTAGCAGGACCACAAGAGAGCCACCAGTTGAACTCTGTGATGACCTTTTCCTTTTATAAAAATAAAAATATAGTGAAAATAATACGTGTCATGTCATGGATTACAAGGAGTAGGAGGAGCAAATGAGTGCAACATTTGCACGATATGGATAAGCGAACATGAACAAAATGAGGAAAAATCCGACTTCCAATGTTCTGTTTTTACTTGGGAATCAAACAGAACTGGAACTGTCATGGACCCTGACCTGAGGGCCGACTGTCTTAACACGACAGCCGACTCATAGACATCTGCTAAACATTGTGGCTTTCTTGGAAAATTCCTGTACTCTATTAAGGTCGTCCGGTCAAGCCAGTTAGCTGATTATTTTAGTGTTTTATTAAATACAACATTCGCAAACTGTGTTGACCATGCTCTCTTAGGCAGTTAGACCTTTCCAAGGTTCTACTCTAAAAGAGCTGAATGGTCAAACCGCACTCGTAAGAGGAACGTGACACTACCAACCACAATAGGCGAGCCTTTGCATGGTGCTGTAGGATTAGGAAGCTGCCAATAATCCAACTAAAGGAATCAAAGAAAAAGATAAAAACAGAACTGAAACAAGCTTGTTACAAAATAATGAGGATCTAGCATGAGCTCTGTGCCAATTCAGCAGCTTCAAAGCAGCTCAACCGAGGAAATGAGTTCAAAACTGAGTGGAACTTCCACTTCGCCATTACTTATCAGTTTTACAATCTCAAGAACTTATTGTACAGTTAAAAAAAGGCCTATAATAATTATGTTGCTAGTGGTGCATATAAATTACAAGTCGTGTATAAAATTTGTTAACTTAAAAAGTAACTCAGATTGGTGCGCCTTCAAATTGATCTCTCAACAACTCGTACTTCTTAAGCTCGGCAGTGGAGAGAGACGGAGAGAGTTCCTTTAAGACCTGTAGATTAGGATTTACAAGCATTTAATGAACAAGAATGACATCTGACAGTAATGCTCAAATCCAAGTTTATACATGTTTGTGAATTTTTAAAAATTATTATAAAAGCACATCGTCGCAATCAAAATGTATGAATTGCTCCTTACAAGGAAATGAACGTAGATGTACAATTTATCACACTAAAGGCCAAATACGTCAGTGAAAACTTACGTTCAGAGCAATCTTTTTGAGAAAAACTTACGTTCAGAGCAATCTTTTTGAGAAGATAAGTACTTTTGGTAACTCAAATAGCCTTTCCTATAACCCACAATGCCATACCTCAACAAAATCTTTGTGTTGGACAACAACAGCCTCAGCTTGATCTCCTGTTGACAACTCTGAATTTGACCTCAAAACCTAGAAAGTGAAAATGGTAATATGTACTGTTCAGGAGGCACAGAGATATTTAACATAACACAGTATTAAAAAAGCTGTAACTCATAAGTAAGCAAAGATGACGAGATAAAGTGAACAATCTATAACATAACTGAGTTTTGCTTCTATGCTGATACAAATATTAAAAATATATCAAACTAATTTGCTCTCTTGACTCTCTCAAGATCACTGGGCCTCACAGAGACTATGCCCCGTTCCGTAAAATCCCACTCACTCAACTCTTCTAGGATTTTGCATGCCAGAATCCCTAGCTGAAAATGCATTATCACAAGTAACCATACAAAGTATGATGGTAACTATACTCTTGTGGATGTGCTTAAATCTACCCACCTTCCGCTTTGCAGCATGAAACCAAGCATCTGCACATAATGCATACATATCTGCACCAGTGAAGTTGGCCGGGCATCTTTTTGCAATTGAATAAAGAGAAACATCTTGATGAAGAGTGAACTTTCGAGTTAGTGCCTCAAGGACCCTAGAAAGGAAGGCAATTAACAACTCAAGTAGAAGAATCAAATTGAATAAACATTATGACGTAAGATGAGAACACTAACCGCTCCCTGTAAGATGCATCAGAGTTCACCCCAACATAAAGTAGCTTATCAAAACGGCCAGGTCGAAGAAGTGCTGGGTCAATGAGATCTGGTCTGTTGCTTGCTCCAATAATGAATAGATCCTTTGGAATCAGGAAAATGAGAGTAAAATAAATATTGGCAATTTGACTTTGATAATAAGTAAAAACCTGCATTTAATATTACAAAAACAGAATGAAAACTACCATAGTAGCAACTGCAAGCTTATTACCTGTGCAGAATCATTCAGGCCATCAATTTCTGCAAGCATCTGACAGGGAAAAAATATTACAGATTACAAGAGGATCGGGAAAATCCTTATACGCAATCAATTAAGCTATAGTAACACTATATTCACCTGAGAAACAACTCTATCCATGACACCACCAGAATCTCCGGAGGCCCCTCGAGCTGGAGCAAGCGAATCAAGCTCATCAAAGAATATAACGCATGGGCGTGCTGATCTTGCCTGCAAAGAACATGTCATTGGAAGAAAGAAGTCGAATCTATTACCAAAAGTAAGTTAGTACAGATTGTTTGGCATAACACATTTCAAGGGGTTACAGCTTGATGGAGAAAAAAATCTTACTTTCTGGAAAATATCCCGGATATTTTTCTCTGATTCTCCTATGTACATGTTGATCAGTTCAGGCCCCTTTACACTCAGAAAATTTAAGGAACACTCCGTAGCAACTGCCTTTGCCAATAATGTCTAAGTTTCAAAACAATAAAAACAGAGTGACTGTAAGGCATTCTTTTCCTCATTTTAAATGTTTGTATTGAGAGCACATAATTGAGGAATTGATTATTTGATATGACTCACTTTCCCAGTTCCAGGAGGACCATAAAGAAGAATACCAGAGCGCTTACGTAACCCAGATGAAAACAAATCCTTATGCAATAGGGGTAACTGCAGATGTGGAAAATTAAAAAAAAGGTAATAACTTGTTGTCAAGCTCTGAATCACAGGACTTTTGAAATTTTAGCAATTGAAGCATATGTAAGCACGTTAGAAAACCAAGGAAAACCTGTAATCTTACTACTATTAGGAAAAACAAAGCTATGCAACTCAACGGTTGCATTTATATGCAACTCTCCATTCCCATTATTCCTTTAGATGTCCACAAAGGAATATTTTGATAGTACGAATGCCCACATTTTCTCACAAAATTCTCCATGTAAATGTCTACTTCCCTGATAATGAAAGCTGATAAAACTGCTAAAATGGGAGGATTTGCCTATCTAAAACAGAAAACATATGAATAATTTTGCAATCTATCAAATAAGTTTATGGTATGTATCACATTAGTCGGACCTTGTAGCAAGGTTCTATTGGCAGAATCCCATAATGATGTGCATGACTGCACAAGAAGCTTAAAATGCAAAATATGCGACTCAAAATGCTAAAAGACAGATTCAATTTTGCAACATGAGAAAAAAGGAAATGACAATAAACAGTAAGCCTACCTGAACAGTATCCAGGATTGATTTCTTGACGTCTTCAAGTCCACCGACATCTTCCCATTTCACATTAGGAACCTGTGAGCAAGAAATGTAGAATAAAACTCTCCTGACACAAAGAAAAGGATTCTTCATAACAGAGTTGACAGGGTGAATAATCACCATGACACATAATATTTCTAGAAAAAGAAAACATGCTAGAAAATGCAAATCTATGATTGATATACATGCTGTATTAATTTCATGGCATCAAGTTACCATTAGTGATCTAATTACCTTTGGGGTACCCAAGGCTGAAGCATTCCTCTTCTTAGCTCGATCCAATGCTTTAGATAAATGTTCTTTAAATTTATTTTGCAATGCTATTCCTCCAAGAGAGCTATCCAAGTCTTGAGTCTCAATTTCATCAACTTCAGCATTGTCCTTCAAGACTATGTTTGCACCGGCATCAGCAACTAAAGCTAGCAGATCCCTAGGCATGAAACCAGACGTCTGTGCAACAGTATCCTTAATAGTATCTTCCAACCCAATCTCCAGAAAGGAACCATACAATTCATAAAAGTGAGAGTTATGATTAAAATAAAAGATTAGACAGAGAAAAGAAATCACTTAAAACTGTATTTAGCAACTTCATAATGAATATTTGAAGAAAGCACTGAATAATGTTTGTACACAGAAGCATGATGATTAGCTAAAGGGATTTGCCAAAAGCAACTGGCCAAAGAGATAACTATCCAACATGGACATTCTTGGCTAACCAAACATAGAGAAAAAAGCATAATAGTACATCATTTCCAAACCACAAGCGTATACTGCCATACAGATATTACCGTTTTAACATATTTTCCGAATATGGACAAGGGAGAGTTTGCTATGACATACATTAGAGAGGAACTCAGAACCATTTTGCAGAGTCTGCGACAGCATCTGAAACCTTTGCTCTTCGGTCAGGGCACCCATGCCGATTTCATGGCTGAAACAGCGCCTAACAGTTGGTGGTATACCCTCAGTACTCTGAGCAGCTGCAACTAACAGCACTTGATGCCTGGTTATTTTCTCAGTATCCTTGATAGGCTGAATCAGGGAGATATGAAGGAAAACATTATTACCACCTTATGAAGCATTATTACTAGGAATAGCTAGCACGCAATACTAGATTTATCCCTTCATGACTATAACTGGATTCAATGATTAAAAATTATGAATTGACTTATTTTTTCTATTTAGTAATGAGATTTAATAAGTGTGGATGCAGAAGCAAAGTTTTTTTAGAAAAAATTTCGGTAAATATAAAGGGACCCCCTGTGATTTGACATTTTTTCATTTCAATCCCTATGTTTCAAAAGATATCATTTATTCTCCTATGGTATTGTTTAACTATCACACAACCTCCTCTGTCACATTTCGTTAGTTCTCCCTCTACCTTTTTCTACCCAAAATGACCTGTATTAAAATTTTTAAATTATGATACAACATTGTTTTGAAATTAGGAACAGCAAAAAAAAACTAATAGAATATATCGGAAGAAGTTGTATGATAGCTCAACAATACCACATGAAGGTAACCAATAGGTTTC
Organism: Erythroxylum havanense; assembly: GCA_024752395.1. Lineage (NCBI taxonomy): Eukaryota > Viridiplantae > Streptophyta > Magnoliopsida > Malpighiales > Erythroxylaceae > Erythroxylum > Erythroxylum havanense. Next base: position 9,129,349 of record JANTNU010000004.1, read on the forward strand.
AAAACATAAGAATTGAGATGAGAAAGGGTCAACCTACAGGGGGGTCCAGCTAAAAGATGTCTCAACTCCATGTAAATAGAAATTCCAAGACCAGATATCAGCAGCCCACTATTTCCCGACATTGAAACTGGTTTCCCAATGTTCTACCTTGTTTTTCCCGAAGCAGCACAAGTTCAAGTCAAATCAAAACGTAGGAAGCTTATTAAATCATATAGAAAGATTAATGCAGTAACTAGAGCAGAATCTTACAAATTCATGATTTGATTTTTCTTCAGAGGGACCCTCATCTTCAGAGACTGGTTCAGTAAATTTTCTAACAACTGATGCAACTTCAGAAGTGAGACCAACTTGATCACTTTGAGAACCATCATGCGATATCAAGTTGCGAAAAACATCAAAATGGCGAAGAAGAAGTATAGTAGGTGAATACCTGCCAAAAAAAATACAAAGAGTAAAGCTGGATGCAATGAAAGGTTTCTGAATGGTGGAAGAGAACAATATAATTCCACGTGGTCATCCCTTCAATTGTGAACAAAATCTGAAACGAAAAATAATGGCTATTGTATGCCACTCTGGCACCATCAACCTAAAGTAGTACAACAGAAGACAAAGTATGAAACTTGAGAATTTATGTGTTACAATACCCTACAAGCTAATAATCTCACCTTTGAGCTGTGCTGAAAGCCTGGGAAAGTGCAACTGATGTTTTTCTATCCGAGGATTCAACAAAATTATGACAGCTAAACTCAACAACATGAAGGCCCAAACGGCGAGCAACATATCTAACAACAGTCCTCTTTCCACAACCTGCTAAAGTAAACCACACAGTTGTTAACAAAGCCAATTCTCTTGAAAGAACCATCAGAAATACCTATTCATGTTCATAAGTTACTCACACTTTTAACATTATACCAATCAAAAGTTATTGGTAGGAAGAAACTATTACAAGAAGATTATATTTTCTTGTGGCAACAACAAATAGAAATAAACTAAACAGACCTGGAATACCGTGTAGTAGGACAGCAACTCTAAATTTCGAAGAGAGTGCTGAGGGGCACAATGACGGTGTGAGTATGGAACCTAAAATCTTTACCGTGTCCCTCTGTAAAGGAGATTCAGCAGAACTTTTGGACTCCTCAATCAGCAGATCTGGAGGGATGGCAGAAGGAACAGTCCCTCCAAGAACAAGGGCTGTTTGGGTGTGATTGACTCGAAGAACTGCTTCATCTGATGGCTCCATAGCCATGACCTGAATAATGAATTAACTTCAGACTACTGCCCGAAAATTGTTGGCATTCCCCAAGGACATGATGCAACAAAGAAAACTTGCAAAAATTTACCTTAAAGTAGATTACGTCTTTACTTCTAGCTTTTGACCTCTGTTGACAAGGAATGCAAAAGGTGGAGTTGCAATTCCAAAATATGCAGACATTGAAAATATCACCTCTGGCTAAATATCTGTCAACTTTAAAGTAGTACTGTAGTGCCAAATCGATTATCTCTTGACGATCTTCAGCTTCAATCAACGAACGGCCTTTCAGAGCTTCAAGGGTACCACACTCAGGTATCTTAACAAAAGAAACCCTCAAGTGCAAGGCATACCTTGGCAATCGAGTTAAAGGTTTCAACTCCAAACTAATGACCGAAGCCTGACCAACCTTTTTACATGTCTCATCCTCCACAGTAGATTCAAAAAGAGATGCCAAGGTCTCATTTCCTTGGCAAACAAGTGATTTAAGGCATGAAACATGCAAGTCAAGGTTAAAGGCTAAAAGTGGAGAAACATAAGCAATTTCTTTGTCTAACAATGGAGTCCCATTTGAGGGAAAACCATAAGATGGAAAGATAAGCATTGTATGAGGAGGACAGGAATGGGACAACTCGTCTCCAGTTGCCAATTCCTCTTTTCTGGGAGGATCTAGAACGACAACTTGAGCAAATCTCTCTACTTTTGTGTCAACGTTCTTCACAATCACCTTGAATTTAAAACGAAAACAAAATATTACCTCTATCTATTAAGATATAGTCCAAAGGAAGTAACAAACCGATCTTTCTAATTGCATCTTTTCCTACAAATAAAATATTAAATGAAGCACATTCTGTGTTGTAATTATTTCCAGAAGATTTCTTTTTCTTTTTCTTTCCAACTTTAAATTGCCAAGTAACAGGTAGGAATAGTCAATAAGTGATAAAACCAACAAGGCCTCAATTGTTTTTTCCATCTTCATTCTCAGTATAGCACACGACTACCTAAAGGATACAAATTATAATAGAGTTAGTCAACAAATAGCTTACCAGAGAACCTGAAGTGATCGTCAATCTCTTGAGAACGGAAGTGGAAAGCCCAATTAAAGCAGAATCGTCTAAAGCAGTTACTTTTTGGCCTGGGTCATCAACTTTGTCGTTGGAAAGCCGGAGAATTCCCACCCGCAATTGAATGGTCGGAGAAACGTCACCGGCGGAGAAGTTCAAGAAGGAAGAAGAGTCTCCGTTGACCAACGAAGTCGTATTCAATACGGATTTGAGGAGAAATTTGGTGGAAGAGAGGACCAGAGGCCTTCTCCCTCTCCCCACCATTGGTGCCGATTTAAGCTGAATAGTGCTACCAGCTCAAAACCCTAGTTCACTTGAATCATCAGATCACAGTCAGCCAGTGCTAGTGCCTGGAGAGACAGAGAATTGAAAAGTTCTAAAGTTTAATGACGGAGTATGAGTCCCAGGAACAGGGGAAAAGGCATGTTTTCGTAGGGGAATGGGATACGATTCCATTTTACTTCACATTTTCATGGTTTTCATCTGTAAATAATAAGTGTTAATTCATTATTAGTAAAAGGATATGTTCTTTTAGAAAGGAATAGAAATAAGGCATCCATGCCATTGTGACGCAAGCGCAGTTAAGAAATCTTGAAAGACGTGCGGTTTCAGACAAATAACAGGCCTATCCAAATTCCAAGTCCATCAGGGTACGAGGGTACGCTTGTTGAGGGTACGGGCAATGTTATGAATACCGTACCGGACTTAGTATCGGATTGGACTCTAGAACGAAACTGTACCAGAATCGGTTAGTATCGGGTACCGTTTCGGGATATTTTTAAAATTTATAAAATAGTCTCTAAATTTTTTAAAAATTGTAAAATAATCCATAATACAATTAGCTAAAATTCATTTCCAAAATCCAATTTCAATCTTCCACTCTCGGATTAGTTTAATAACTCACAAAACACAT
>JANTNU010000004.1:9163194-9173863 GCA_024752395.1 Erythroxylum havanense
TCGTCATCTTCATCACTTGACTCTTGTTCTGATTCGCTGGAGTCATCATGCTTTGATTCTTCAATCTTTAATGCTTTTGATGACTTTCTCCTCCTTTAACTATTGTGATTCTTCTATCCAGCCTTCAGTGCTATTGACTTGTCCTGTTTGGGCTTGTCTTCAGCATCGAGCTCAACTTCATAAATCTTCAGCGATCCAAGTCAAGCTTTAGTACGCTCAAATCCTTAGCTTCCTGCACAGCTGTAACTTTTGGTCTCCACCTATTTGGAAAACTTCTTAAGATCTTACGTATGTGATCTTGGTTATTGTAAGTTCTTCCAAGAGCTTTCAATCCATTGACAATTGTTTGAAATCTTCCAAACATTTGATCAATAAAATCTTCATCTTTCGTCTTGAAAAGCTCGTACTGGTGCACAAGAATGCTTATCTTGGATTCTTTGACTTGGTTTGTATCTTCATGTACGATGGACAACGTGTCCCACATCTCCTTCACAGTATCGCATCCGTGAACTTTGTCATACTCACTTCTATTTAGGGCACAACTCAAGAAAAACTTTGCCTTATAGTTCAGTTGGAATCTCGCCTTTTGATCAGCCGTCCATCTGATTCGTTGAATAAGATTTCCATCTTCATCTACTGGTGTGTATGGTCCATTCTCTATCACGTCCCAAAGGTCAACATGAGTAGATTCTATAAACAACTGCATCCTATCTTTCCAGTAGTGGTAGTCTTCTTCATTGAATGCTGGAGGTCTAGTGACTGAGGCACCTTCTGCAATGTACATATGCGATTCCGCCATAATCTTTGATCCACACTTTGTTACAGTGATCCTTAGACACCCAGATCTGATACCAATTGAAGTGAATCACATGTTATTACAGGGCTTATTATACGATGTATAAATGCACAAGAAGGGGGGTTGAATTGTGTATTTCTGCTTTTTGAAAATCTTCAAAAACGTTTTGTCAAAAGAAAAACTTGTTCTTTTCACAGAAACTACTGTAAATCAAAGTTAATCGTATTCTTTGAAAACTTGTTTGAAAACTAAGTAAAATCGAAACTTTGAATGATAAGAGAGATGAGGTAGAGAGAAGTTGACACAGTAATTTTTATACTGGTTCACCCCAAACCGTGGGCTATATCCAGTCCTCAGATCTCTTTCTGAGATTTCACCACATCTCAAATGTTACAAGTATTCTTTCACTCTGAGCCTCTTCAGGTCTCTTACAGTCAGTATTCTTTCACACTTAGCCTCTGCAGGCTATCTGTACTACTTTCTTACAAAAAGATTTTTGAGCCTTGTTACAGTAAGATAGCTCTAGCTATTTGCACAATAAACTCTCAAGTAAGCTTTTTTAACGTTCACGTAAATGTATATCAGCTATCTTTGCAATCTTCGACTTCGACTCATATTTATAGCCTTCGTCTGCAACTGCTTCTTGCTTCTTGAATCTTGTTTCTTGAATCCTGAAAGAAACGGTTATTCAGTTGAGTTCTGTAACTAACTCGAACTGACTCTTGATTTGCCTCCTTCTGCTTTTGGCTTCCGTCTGCTTTTCTACTTTGTCTGCTTTTTAATCTTCCGTCTATTTTTTATTCTTCATCTACTTTTTATTCTTCGTCTGCTTTTCATTCTTTCGTCTGTTTTTTGATTCTCCGTCTATTTTTTAATTCTTCGTCTGCTTTTCATTCTTCCGTCTGCTTTTCGATTCTCCTTTTGTTTTTCATTCTTCGTCTGTTTTTCATTCTTCCGTCTGCTTTTCAATTCTCCATCTGTTTTTCATTCTTCGTTTGCTTTTGATTCTTCCATCTGTTTTTCAATTCTCCGTCTGTTTTTCATTCCTTCATTATTTGTACTTCATCAAAATCATTAATGTAAAGTCATTTCGACTTAACACGTTGATCTATGAGATATTTAAGGTTGTGATGATCTACTAGAACTAAGAAATAGCAACCTAATAAGCAATGTTTCCACTTTTGCAATGCTAACACAAGGGTAAATATGTTTGAAAATAATAGGCTCTTATTAAAGTAGGCGATGGGATGGTCTGATTTAGAAGAATAACTCCAATACCCTCAGAAGAGGCGTCACAATCCATTGTATATGGCTGAGAGAAGTCAGGTAATCAGAGGACAGGAACGGTGGTCAAGGCATCCTTAAACTTAAGGAAGATTTTCTCTGTTGTTGATGACCAATTGAAAGCATTCTTTTTGGTAAGATCAGTATGTGGATGAGCAATTAGACCATAAACCTGAACAAATCGACAGTAATAACCTATCAAACCCAAGAACCCACGTAGCTCCTTCACATTTTTTGGCACTGGCCAACTCAAAACTGATTGTATTTTATCTTGATCTACGTCAATTCCTTCAGTTGATACAATATGCCCCAAAAAAGAAATTTTAGGTTGGCCAAACAAACACTTAAAGGATTTAGTTTAATAATGATTGTTTTGAAGGAGTTGTAGAATAAGTTCCAAATGCTAGAGATGTTGGCTAAGTGTCTGGTTGTATACTAAGTTGTCATAAAAAAAGACAAGGAAAATTTTACGCAAGTAAGGACGGAAGAGGTGATTCGTCGTAGCTTGAAAGGTTGAGGGAGTGTTGATAATGTCAAAGGGCATGATTGTAAATTCATAATGCCCACAATGTGTATGAAAAGTTGTTTTGTGGATATTACCAGGGTGGACGTGAATCTGATGGCAACCAGAATGTAAATTAATTTTTGAAAAAATGTTGGAACCATGTAATTCATCAAGGAGCTCATCCACATTAGGTATGGGGTATTTATCTGGCACGGTGATTTGGTTAAGGCATCTATAATTAATACATATATGTCGAGAGCTATCTTTTTTTTAATAAGGAGAATAAGACTAGCAAACAGGCTGGTGCTTGGGCGGATAAAACTTAACTTGAGTAAATCTGAAACTTGTGTATCAATTTCATATTTTTGGAAATATGGATGGCAGTAAGGATGGATATTTGGAGGTTTAGAATTTGGGATGAGTCAAATGGTATGGGTGTGTTGACAATAAGGAGATAGGGTTACAGGATCTTTAAAAATTAATGCTAAATGGGAAATCAATTTTGAATTTCTGTAGGGGTAGTGATACCTGGATGAGTTGAATCTTTGGATAAGTATTGGAAAGTTACTTCAACTAATTTCGGAGGGACCCCTTAGAGCTTATAGTGCTTTCCATTCTCATTGAAAATCAAGAACTTATTCCAATTAGCTTGGATTGTATTTAAGGAGGCTAGCCATTTATTCCTAGGACCAAATCTACACCACCAATGGAAAAAGGATAATAATCTTAGGTAATGATGAGACCCGGCAACTGAATGGCAATATTTAGGCATAGTCAGTTGCAACTAATGACTTGCTCATTGCCTATTTGCTCCCCAAATGCTGGTACAGATTAGACTGGCATTTGCAGCTCCTCCACAAGTTGATCAGATACAAAATTGTGGTTAGACCTACTATCAACTAAAATTAATGCCTGTCACCTATTAAAAATCCTTGTAACTTCATTGTGGCTCAAGAGGACTTTTCCAGGATGCCATGTTATGAAATTTCAGCAAGTTCAGCAGTTGAGTCACCTTCTGTGACTTCTTCCATTTAGTCAATCTTTTCTTACTCCACAAGTGAGAGGAAGGTTGTTTTGCAACGATGACCAAGAACAAAATTTTTCTTGCGTCGAAAGTAAAGGCCCTGGACTACGTAATTTTGTTGCTCCACATCTCATGGACGAGTTTGATAATGAACTGGGGCCTAGGCTGTTTTGGTGGTATTTTAAGGGGCCAATGTGGTGGTAGCTGGGCCTAAAATAGATGCTAATTATGGGTTTGATCTAGATGAGTTGGACTATGAAAGGTTTCTGGGAGGTACATGAGAAGAGCCCACTTTTTGTTCAAATTTGAGGGCTAAGCTCATAGCTTTGTAAACAGAACGAGGCTTATGAATACGAACATCAACCTTGAGATCATCTTTCTAGCCATTGAGGAACACACCTAAGAGACAATGTTCATGTCAATTCTTAATTCAAGTAGATAGTTTGGCAAATTCTTGAAGATATTCTTGAACCGTGCCTATTTGCTGGATACCACAAAGGTGCTCGTCAGGATTTTGAAATTCCGTCAGCCCATAATTTTCTTACAACGCCTTGACCAATTCTTCCCAGTATAGGAGGGTTCATTCACTGTTGATCCAGGCAAAGAGATCAAGGGCTTCACCCTCTAAATACATGGAAGCAATATCAACGTTTAGTTCATTGGGTGTTTAGTAATACCAAAAGTATTTTTTGTCCTTCAAAATCCAACCATGAGGATCTCCTTTATCAAAATGAGGAAATTCCATCTTTGTATGATGTCAGCGAAAGGGGTGATGTAGCCACCATGGTGAGTCAACTTAGGGCAATAGCTTCGACATCCCATGATGATCTTGCATTATCGTGAGGTTCTGTAACATGATCAACACCTTGGGATTTGGACTGAACCTTCATATTGACATCTATGGCTATCATTTGGGATCTAAGGAGGGCTAATTATTAGACAATGACTTCATTGGAAGGGTTGGCTAACTATGTAGGAGAAGTTTGTGGAGGAAGGGGGAAGGTGGTGGAGGTTTAGTTGAGGAAGTAGAGTCGGTAGAAACCATTGTGGGTAGTGTGAGGCTCTGATACCAAAAATGTTAGGAGCTACTGATGAAGGTAAATAAAAGGGCTTTTTATTAGTAAACTTAAAATGAAATAACACTTAAAGATAATCCGTATGGAGAGGACCAGACTCCATCACAATAACTTAAAGTAATTATGCCTTTTTAATGATCAAAACAAACAGACTATTTAAACTAATAAGAATATAACAAAATCCGAGGACTTAGCAAAACTAACTAGAAAGTAAATATCGTGTAGAACATGTAAGTGAAGTGGTTGTAGATTTCCCTAGATTTATACAAGACTCAGAAACTACCATATACTATTAACTTTTTCACTGCTGACTTTGTCGATGTTTATGTGATTTCCATGTGATGCCTTTTTTTCCTTCTAAAATAAGTTTTTAAGGGAGGTGTTGTATCATATTATAGTGGAACGAAAAGAGCATTACAAGTGTTGCAGTATGTGATATTCAGATTTGTTGTTAGCCACCATGGAGGATAATCTTATTAGACTAATTGCAAAAACTGAGGTTCCTGATAGTTGTGCACCCTAATCATTCTTTACTGGGAGGATAACCTATGGGCCTTCACTACGAGTATTTAAAATAACCTCCTTCCCTTCTGTCAAGAAATAACTCATCATGAAAACATTTACAAGGGATCACATTTTTTAGTTGGAAATATATCACTTTGCAGTAAGGGTCAAAAGAACTCTAGAAGTCTATTCCTTGGTGTTTTATAGTTCAGTTTTGCCAAATAAAATCAATCTATACCACCACAAAGTGGTTTAAAAGGATCATGTCTATTCACTTTAAAGATTCTTTCGGATAAAAGATGTTGCCTTCTTTACAATTTCCACAAACTACATTGGCTGCAATGGCAAATGGAGAAAGCCAAAATGTAAGCTGGCATAAAGCAAAACAGAACATCAAAGCACCCAAAAAATGTAAAGGAGAAGAATGTGAGTTGCCAAAATTTGAAGTCTGAAAAGGAGAATTTTTGCCTTGAAACATTAAAAGTACCCATATTGTCAAGAGCGTTAGAAAGAGTATATGTAAAGGAGTAGTTGTATGGAATGCTCCCTAACTAAATGGCTAAAGCTTTTCATCTGTCACTGTAGGCATGTCTAGGGGTTGATAATATGAAAACTAAAGCCTAAAAATGTGAAGAATTGCTCCAGTTGGGAAAAGGAGAGTGCCCTTCTAGCACTGGAGGCTTGGCACTCCATAATGACCACTTAAGCGTACCACCAAGTAATATCTACAATAGGATTTGGTCCTATCGATAAAAAGTTCATCATCATGATGCTTTAGGGACAAAATAGTTTCAGATGCTAAACTAGGGGGAATGTATAAAAAAAATTCATCAACAAAGCATCCTAGTGATGAATGCCTTTTTAACAAGTAGCGAACTCCATAATTGTATAAGGTGGAACATCTTAGTCGTAACTACAAGAATGCACATCAGAATTTATCCTATGAAATGAAACAAGTAACGGTGGACTTGTATGCAGAAACAGGTGGACAAAATGCCATATGGTTTGGATGAAGGTACTAGCTTCTTGTATATAGACTCAACAAAGGATCTGCTTCTATGGTAAGAGAGTTTCAAAAATGCAGACAAATTCCTACTTGACCCAGTTTACTAAACTTCCTATCTATTACATAATACAAATTCCACCAGACCACTGATTAGACTTTAAACTAGTGTGTTTACACAATACTAACTCTGCATTCGATCTACCACATAAGGCGATTGCCAGCAAATCCTATGAGAGAGAATTTAAACATTCTTCCTATTTTAGAATATATGCTCTCCTGAGTAACTTCAGAAGCATTTCAAATCCTTGTAAATTGTTAGATCACCCATTTTTTAACCATGCTAGACGACCTTTGCTTCCAGGGGAAGCAGTTTCACTTTAATAAAAAAAATAAAAGTTGTAGCTTTGCACATCAGGAAGCTCCATAGGAGACTCTCATTCTCCATTGGAGCAGGGCCAGAGTGTTAGTAACATAGGTCATTCTGTATAATTCAAATACTATAATCATACAGGTTACCAAGTTAATATAACACAAAAATAAGTGCGGTAAGCACAACATTCAAAAACTTTACAAATCTTTTTTTCTCTTACAGGAACTATTTATAAACAATAAGCCATGTAAACAACTAAACTAAGTTCCAATTTTAGGACTAAAAACAGAAGTAAAGTTAAGCAATGACTAGTCCTCCTTGTTGGTTGCAACAACTTCAACAGCGATTTCGTATCCAAATTTGGTTTAATGACAGTAAAGACCCAAAGAACAAAAGTATTAGGTAGGAAAAGTAGGAAACCCAACAAAAGAGTAAATTACTAGCAAGAAATAAAAAAGCTTTTATCAATAAGAGATAATGGACAGAAAAATACATTATGTTTGTCATTTGTAACCAAAACTGGGAAAGAAAAATGTTTACAGTACTTATAATTACAAACACATAACATGTTTATGATCTCATCGACTGTGACTAACCAAACTATACTTACACATATATGAGATAAATATGTTCTCCTCCCATTATCATGATTTTTATGTTGCAGTTTGAAAGATTTGTATTATTGCATTAATATTGTGAGAATATCCTACAGAGTATATGTCAAACTATCATACAAAATGATCTTGTTATAATAGGAAATGTCTTATAGAGGATTTTGAGTATATTTTTAGGTCGTAAATATTTGATTTTATTTCCTAGTTTGTTATTTCCTAGTTTAGATATAATGTGTAAATACAAATATGTATGTTATAACAGTTAAAGTGTGTGTGTACAATACAACTCATTCATATTAATTTACATGGTATCAGAGAAAACCTATTTTCTATGAACAAGAAACCTTAGCCATTAACCACACCTTTTTTGTCTCTTCACCACTATGTTTGAAATCGCATTAGATTCTACACCCTTTGGTGTTCCTACATTTTCTTGTTCTGAACCTAAGTACTTTGTCAATAAGACAAAGGATCCTCATATCTTATCTTCAGATTCCCGTTCAGTCTAGATCACTACAATTAGGTTAAATGGGGACAATTTTTTATATTGGTCTCAATCTATATGCATGTACATCTGAGGCAGAGGAAAGATTGGGTATTTAATAGGTGATAAGAAGGAACCAAAAGCCTATGCAGTTTGGGATGTAGAGAATTCTATGGATATGACATGGTTAGTGAACTCTATAGAAGAGGAGGTTAGTTCCAACTATCTGTGCCATCACACATCAAAGGAACTTTGGGATAATATTACTTTAATGTATTCAAACTTGGGAAATCAATCCCAAGCATATGAAATAATGCTGAAATTTGGGAGAAATTTGCCAAATTGAGAACAGTGTTACAAAGTATTTCCATTCTCTATGATGCATCTCACCAAGGTAATGGAGACTTGAGGATGCCAATGGATCCAATTACAAGGTCCGCTCTAACAAGCTCAAGGCACAATTTCATATTTATGCGCAAGCTTTTGTTTCACAAGAACTTCAAGAAGTTTTGTTGATCAAGCTTAAGAAAGAGCTTAGGGAGATGCCTAAGTGTGTGAGCACATTGGAGGTATCAAACCAAGAGGGCCAACACTTAACCAATTTTTACAAGCACAAGTCTAATCAATAGACTTGGGCTTATTTATCTTGTAAAGCACGTGTGGACTTCTTTTAGGCTTTGTCATGGGCTGATTTGTGTTAAGTGTGCATGTGCTTCATTAAAAAAGTCATATGCATGTTTTACTTTAAGGAACCAAGCGTAAAAGCCCATTTTGTCCTTATTAAGTTAGCCTTCTATTTTTGTTATTTCCTTATCCTATTTGGACTAGGACTAGTCAATTTTAATTAGTTTTGAAGCCAAAATTCATATGGGATTTATTCTTGAGCAGATTTGTTTCAAAAAAGCCTTCTTGATGTTTTGGGCTTTCTTTAGGGGTTTTTAGGTTATCTTTGTTAGGGTTTGTATTGTACAAGGGTATTTAAACCCTTTCTTTATGTGTGAACACCATATTAGACATGAATAAAATTTGAAAGCATTCTTTAAAAGAAAATTCATATTCTTGCTTGTTTTACCTTAAGGATTGATTCAACTTTTCAAGTAAGTTCTAACTTGTGGCATTAATTCAATTCCTACAATCTTTATACTCTTTGTTACCAATTTCTTGCTGAAGGGTCTTGTTAGATTGATTGAATTTAGGTTCGGGAACAATCATTGAAATGGAGGTGATCTAGACATTGATTCTAGGTTGTTGCTGTATCATCTTTGTTATCAGAGCTTAGGTTTTAAATTCAATCTTTATCTTTAATTTTCTGTTTTTTCTTGATTATTATAGTTAGTTCATCATTCAAACTTGAAAAAAAAAGAGAAAGAAAGAAAGAAGAAAAAAAAGAAGAAGAAGAAGAAAATCAAGATTGTGAATCTTTGTGTGTTTGAGCTAATTTGCTTACAAGATTCATCAAGATTGCTAATTCTTGCATCAAGATTCATCTTTATAATTCAAGGTTCACTCTATTAATTCAATATTCATCAAGAACGAATATGATCATTCAAAAATTCTTTAATTTTGTTTTGTTATTATTCAAGATTCATCAAGAACGAATCTGATTATTTAAGAATCTTTAATTTTGTTTCGTTATTATTCAAGATTCATCAAGAACGAATCTAATCATTCAAGAAGATTTAATTTTGTTTTGTTATTATTCAAGATTCATCAAGAACGAATATATCGTTCAAAAATTCTTTAATTTCGTTTCGTTATTATTCAAGATTCATCAAGAACGAATCTGATCATTCAAGAATCTTTAATTTTGTTTCGTTATTATTCAAGATTCATCAAGAACGAATCTAACGTTCAAAAATTCTTTAATTTCATTTATTTATTATTCAAGATTCTACAAGAACACATCCTTTATTCAAGAAATTCGTCAAGACTTGCGTTCTTGCATCAGAAAACACTTTCTTGTTTCAAGATTTACTTTCTTGCCCTCAAAACATGTCTTTTATATAATTGCTTATCTTTCAATTCTTGAGTTATTGGGGTAGATTTGAATGTTCTTATCAATTTAGGTTTAGGGTCTAGGGTTAAGTTTAGTTCCTAGTTGTGTCTTTTCTTACACTCTTTCGTTGTTTTTTATTGTTTACTGTCCTTTTTGTTTCCATTACACTTAAATTGAGTAATCTTGTTTCATATTGCTCAGTTGGCATCAAAAATCACTCATATACGTTTTCTCCATCTAGTATATGTTTATTTTCATCTTTCTTGTTTCCTTTACATTAAATTGCATCTAGTTTTGTGTATTCTTCCTTTCTTTAGGTATTCTTTGTTTTCTTTTGACTTAAGTTGTTGTTGTGCTTATTTGGTTGGTAATGATTGATTTGGACAAGCAAAACTATGCTAGAATCTAGAGTGATAAAAGGCAAGAGTGTGTAAGCTCATTTAAGGGTAAAAGCCATCTTCTTGAGTGAAACACGAGAGTATCCATTCTAATTTAGAGAGAAACACGTGAGGGAGTGTGTGAGGAGCTGTTATAATGTGTTTTTATAGGTTTTACATCATGACCATTTCAAAGGATAGTAAAGGTAATGACAAGGATGAAAAGAATAGTGAGACTAATCAAAATACATTCTTTACTTTGGAGGCTATGCAACAGAAATTTTGAAAAATTGAGAACTTGTTTAGGGATGTTAGTGATAAATTTGATAGACAAGACCAGGACACTCAGAACAAAGAGAGGCTTCAACTAATGACGCAACAAGGAGGCAAAATGCTAGGGAGCCAACTCCTATACGCTATAAGTATGAAAATGAATATGATGATGGGGAAGATGAAGAAGAGTGGCATAGGGTCATAATTGGTGGAAGAGGGGGACAGAATGATAGAGGAAGAGGAAGAGGCTATAGAGGTCAAGACAATGCAAGAGAAGAAGACGGGGATGAGTGTGTGGATAGAAACTTGGGTAGTATCAAGATGCAAATACCATATTTTCAAGGTAAGAATGATCCAAAA
>JANTNU010000004.1:9415083-9426222 GCA_024752395.1 Erythroxylum havanense
TTTCGATTATACTGATGTTTTTGTATGGTCTTTTCCGCAGCGTATTGTGAATACTCGGACCATACGCGATCCAACAGCAAGGCATCGTGGTAGTAAATCAAATTGCCTGCTCCAAGGTCTCCCATCTTGGGTATTTTCAACATTAAGGTATATGGATTTAACAACTTCTCCTAAATCCAGATCATTAACATTCCATTTGTGACAAGGAAAATCAGTTCTCCTTATAGAAGCTATGTCTAGTATATCTCCTAAAACCTCTACAGAAATTAGAATCTCACTTTCACGTACCCATGAAACAATGGCTAACTTTCCATCAATCACTTCCTTTCTTATATGTGTGCAGAATAGCCTGACTAGCTCATCACACACTGTCTCATCTAATTTTAGAAAATTTTCCCAACCAATTGCAACAAAGTAAGGAGAGATATGTATACATATGTTATCAAACATTATGGGAGGCAACACTCTCCCAACAACCACCTTTCTTTTCGCCATATGTTTCCGCTTTGGATTTCTTCGTTTTCGTCTTTGTTTTTCGTTTTTTCGGTTGGGGTCCGGTCTCTGAGATCGGGTCCCAATACTAAAGGTCTAGAAGAGTTTTGGAAGTTGAGAGGAGTGATCTTTATATTTAGTCATGCAATCTTAAGCAATTGTTGCATGAGATTAATTGCATAAAACTTGGTTTTGATCTAACTCTCACTAGAGCATCTACTTGAACTCATCTTGTTTGGTGCTCTAACCACCCTTATACCCTGATTTTTCTTCATCTTTGCATGCCCTATAGAGGGCAAGGAAAGTGTTTAGTGTTTGCTTCAACTCAAACAAGGAGAATATTAAAGGAAGGAGGAGAATTTGCAAGGTATATATGTTGTAATTGCATATTCTTATTATTTGTTTATACATGCAAATAGATTTTGGATTTTTTGGGGATGTCATGGGGTTGGAATTTTGATTCCAATACTTTCGCTGCCTTTCCATGTATGTGATTCATGAATCCATGACTCCCTAACATTTTTTAATTCATCAACTTCAATATCAGAGTCACAGTAATATACCTCATCGTCTCCTGATTCTGTCATGAAAAAAATGTTGCTAATTTCTTCTGGTTCTTCTTCTTCAAAGTTTTCAGAATCCTCATCTGACTAGGTTATAGTCATTGCTTGCTTTCTGAATTTTCTATTCTCTAGCTTGTCTTTTTGAAGAAGAGGACATTTTGTTCTTGTGTGTCCAAGTTTCTTGTAATGATAGCATATGATTTGATTATTTTTTGTATTGTTATTTTTGTTGTTGCCCTTTAATATGAACTTATTATTTCCAACTTTCTTATTTCCTCTCTTTTATTCATTAATTTCTTTTTATACAAGCGAGCATATTTTTTGACCACAAAATTGAACTCGTCATCTCCATCTATTTGCAACTCAATGTCACTTTCATCACCGTTTGATTCGTCAGTTGCTTTCAGTGCCATTCCTTTTCTGTAGGAAGATCTTTTGTCTCGTCTAAGCTCAGTTTTATGGATCATTAGATTTTCTCATAGCCATTCGAGTGAAATATTGTCTAGATCTTTTGTCTTTTTTGGAGCTATCACCTTAGGTCTCTATTCCTTTGGTAGTGACCTCAGAATCTTTGTTACGAGCTCATCATTGGGATATACCTTTCCCAAGTTCTTTAGGGCTATGATGATATTGTTAAAACGTTTGAAGAATTTGTCTATGGTCTTTCGCTATTTCATGCCGATAGTTTCGTATTGATACACTAAAAGACTTATTCTATGCTTCTTTACCTCATTTGTGCCTTCAAACATGACTTGAAGTTTGTCCTATATTTCTTTTGTTGTAGAGCAGTAAGATATCTCTTCATATTCTTCCAAAGACAGTGCACATATCAAGTGATGTTTTACCTTAGCGTTTAGTTGTGCATTTCTCCTGTTAACATCAGACCATACGTCCATGCTATCAGAAGTAATTCTAGTACCACCTTTAATTGCTTGCCATTCTTTGATATCTACAAATTGGAGATACATGGTCATTAGCTTCTTCCAGTATGAGTAGTTGTTTCCATTGAAGTAAGGAGGCTTTGAGATGGACTGTCCTTTAAAACTTCTCAAGTGTTTGCTATGATCTATCACGTGATGTAAAACATAATAAATGTAAAACCTTGCTCTAATACAAATGATAAAAGCAAGCACTCGCAAGAGGGGGTAAATTGTGTATATAAAATTTTTCTGCAAGTTCTTTCAATTCGTATAATAAACAGATCCTAGTTAAAACAGTAGGAGCCTATCAGACGATAAAACCTTTTTAAACGATATAATATTATTAGTCAATTGGAGCCTTTTGTGGGATAGGACCCTGCTTAAATGAAAGGATCCTACTAAATGGAAAATCTTGTTAAAACAATTTAAAACCAGAAGACTCTTGTTAAAACTTAAAGGAACCTCTTGCAAGTTGAAAACAAATGGAGCCTTTTAAAACCAAAACATACACAATATAATGTGAAAATTTAAAAGTTAAAGAGAGAGAGAGAAGAAAGACGCAGTTGATTTATACTATTTAGACTTACGATCCAAACCTACGTCAAAACCAACACATACACGATATAATGCGAAAATTTGAAAGTTAAAGAGAGAGAGAGAGAGGAAAGATGCAGTCGATTTATACTGGTTCGACTTACAACCCAAACCTACGTCCAGTCTCCAAGTATTTAACTTAAATGTTTCACTATAAAAACTAAGTATTAAATTTGACAAGCCTCTCCAAGCTCATAAGTACATATTTTTCAAGGTTCTCTAACCTTTCACACTCGAAGTGTATAACAAGCTTCTAAAAAACTTATAAAAAAACAAAATAACAATTTATCTCTTGACAGACTGATTTCACTCTCTACAGTACAATAGTAATGATATGATTCTCAATAGTATAAATGTTGCTCAAAATGTTTTCACAGTTTGAATATGTTCGCTCTTCTTCATAAGTGTTGTTGCTCTTCCTTAAATAATCAATTTCTTCAACTAGCCATTGCTTCACTCACATCTTTAGTCAATTGAATGGATTTAACCTTAAATAACTTCGATGTCATCTTTGTAAAAAATCTTCCAATAATTACGAAGCTATTATAAGACCTATATAATTAGTAAGATATTTTTGGATAAACCATTTTTAATAAGGTAAGTTCATAAAGAAAGTTCCTATAAGAAAGAAAGTGTATTTCTTATGATTTTATTTCCTTTTTTAGAATTAGACCGTTAATTTTACAAGGAAATAAATCCAATTTGAATTTAAAATATTATATAGTTATCGTCAAAATTGTTAAATATAAACCTTGAGCTAGCAGGAGAAAAGGGTCCTAAGACATCATCATTATGTAAATGATAGAGCAGAAGCTGGTAAAATTGATGAAGGGAAAAGAGCCTAGTGATCTTATTATGATAAATTTACACAATTTAATGACTTTGCTGATATGTTTTTATTTAAAGCTATTAATTGCCTTGATTTAATAGAAGCAGGTTTTTGGATATTAGACATTGGAGCTTTAAATCATATATATGTGGATTTAAACCTCTTAAGTAACCCTGATGCGATTGCAAATTTACTCCTATATATTTACTAAATGAATCTTTAAAATTTGTTCATCACATTAGTGATGTTACATTAAACAAAAACCTTGTGTTAATTGAAGTCTTATATGTTCCTACCTCTAAATACAACCTATTATCAGTAAACAAACTTGCCAATATAGCGTTAATTACCTTTAAATTTGGTGCTAGACATTGCATTTTACAGGACTTAAAGACTTAGAAAATAGTGGCAGTCGATAAGGTGATGGGAAGATTATACATCTCAGATGAAAGTTCATTTTGTAAGGAAATTATCAAATAATAATCCTTACGAAATCTTGAGGTTGATCATGATGTTGTTAATTTAATGTCTGTTTAATCTTTTTAGTATAAAAGGTTGGGTCATCCTTTTGTTATTATACTTAGACACATTAGTTATATTCAAAATTAAGTTGCTAATTTAGAAAATGTTTGCGATATATGTCCTCTTACTAAACAATAAGACTACCTTTTCTTTCTAGTGAAATACATACCACATATATTTTTCAACTAGTGCATATAGATATATGGGGACTATATAGGCAATGATCTTTATCTGATTGAAATTTTCTAACTGTAGTGATTATTTTAGTAAAGCAATGTGGACTTATTTGATGCAACCTGAGAGTCAAGTAGTTCATATACTACAGATTCTTTTTAGAATGATAGTGAATCATTTTAAGAAATCTGTCAAAATTGTAAGATATGGTAATGGAGCTGAATTTTTTAACAATGAGTGTCAAAGGCTATTTGGTGAGTTAGGAACTATACATCAACTATCTTACATATATACTTCCCATCAAAATAGGATAGTAGAGAGAAAACATAAGCATTTATTTGCATGTGGCAAGAGATTTGATGTTTCAAAATTTTTTTACTTAAGAAATTCTAAAGAGAATCAATTCTTACAATCGCACATGTAATTAACAAACTTCTAACCTCAGTCCTAAAATGGAAATCCCAAAGCCTTCAAACTATTTAATCTTGATTCTCAAGTTCTTTTTGTTTCTAGATTTGTGATTTTTCATGAAACTTAATTTTCATACAAATTTACTTCAACTTTTGAAACTAACGTTTCATTGCTAGCTATACCAGCTAATTAGGATGAAAATTCACTTGATTTCTTAACCCACACACTTATACCATAACATATGTCTCACTAATTATATGCTAGAAAATAATATACCCATCATACCACATTCTTCCCCACTTGACAAATCTGATCATGTTTTTCCCTAAATATGAAACTACTTCCCCAAGTTCTCACAATTCTTCTCCTATATCTAAGGTAAGAAGAAGTAATAGGGTGAATCATGAATCTGCTTGGTTAAATGATTTTGTTCTCATATAGTTTTTAAGTATTATGGTCAAAGTGCTTATATACAATATTTATCTAAAGGTCTTGCGTCATCTTGTCATATACCAATCACTTACCCTTACATTCAACCCATACATGTCATTTTTAGCAAAATTGTCAAATATTCATGAACCACAATCTTTAATGAGGCAAAGAGTCGTACAACTTGGATGAGGGTTATGCAATAATAGTTAGACGCTCTTGATGCTAATCAAACATAGCACTTGGTTAAGTTACAAGAAGGAAAAAGGGGCATTGGTTCAAAATGAGTGTGTAAACTGGAATTAAACCTTGACGGAAGCACTGATTGGTTTAAAGATTAGCTAGTGGCGAAAGTGTATAACCAGATGGAAGGAATAAACTATGTAGATAGTTTTCTGTGGCAAAAATTGTCACTATTCAACTTATGCTTGACATGGCATCTTCATATTTTTGGTCAATGCATCAACTTGACATGAATAATACTTTTTATATGATTTTTTAGATGATAATTGTATATTATTCCACCTGAAGGTTATTCAAAGGTGAAAGAAGGTGATGTTTATAGATTAAAAAGGTCTTTGTATAGGCTTAAACAAGTTTCTCGATAGTGGAATTATGAATTTACAACTCAATTGAGCTTTTTTGGTTTCATTCAATCTACTCATGGTCATTGCCTCTTTGTAAAAACTTTGGGTATATCTTTCATTATGCTCATTGTATACATTGACGATGTATTGCTTAATGATCCTTGTGAAGCTGAATTACTTACAATTAAAACTTGTCTCTATGAACAATTAACTATTAAAGACCTTTGATATGCTAAGTATTTTCTTGGGTTGGAGATAGCAAAATCTACTTCTGAAACATTTGACAATCAAAGGAAGTATATCTTGGATGTTACTATAGATGCAAGTCTTATAGGTGCAAAGCCTACTAGTACTCCTTTTCCTAAAGGTCTCAAACTTAGTCAATATGCAAGGCCCTTATTTCCTAATGTCAAGAAATACAAAAGACTTGTAGGCAGATTACTCTATTTCGGATTTACTCAACCTGATAAGATTTACTTGACCTGATATTACTTATGAGGTGTAACAACTAAATTAGTGTATTCAAGCACCTTATCAACAACATTGGTAAGCTTTAATTCATTTGCTTAAATACTTGAAAGGTTGTCCATTGAAGGGAGTATTTTTTTCCAACAAACAATCCTTTCAAACTTGAAGCCTTTTGTGATGTCGATTAGGTGTCTTGTATAGATTCTCAACTTCCAATTATTGTATATCTATGTGAATTTCTTTGGATCTCTTATCTTCTCCATGATTTCCAAAGATCAATTCCCACTTTGATCCATCTTTGGTATAACAATCAAGTTGCACTTCATATTACAGCTATCCAATTTTTTATAAACGAACGAAACATCTTGAAATTGAATGTCATTTAGTTCATGATCACTAAAAACGTGATTTTATTTCTCTTCTTCATACTTCAACAGAGCAAAAAGTTGCAAATATGTTCACGAATCCTCTTACTACTCCATCCTTTTCTTTTTTCCTATCCAAGTTGGGCTTGTTAGATGTCCACCAAGCTCCAACTTAGGGGATGTAAAATGTGTTAATTTAATTTGTGATTATTTAGGTAGAGGCACTCATTTTTATCGTTTTAGTTTTAAGTCATTGCCAATAAGGTAAAGGCCCTTTTGTAAATAAGAGTGAGGTATCTCCAAATTCTGGGTCTTCTCACAAACTTACAAAGCGGGGTTTAACATAACATATGAAGCAAGGGATCAATTACCTTACATTTACAACAATACCTTTTGTTAGGATATATACACACACATATATCTATTATCATTTTCGTATCTGATAATTTGGTTTCCCATGGATACGTAAAGGGGACAAGTGCCAAGAAGTTGGAAAAGATTGGATAAACTCTATCCTTCTCCACGTCAGCTAATAGCAATAGGTGCTAGCTAAGAAGGACGAATAACCATTTACACGTATGACGCTTGTATCCTGTAAAAACGACCTTTAAAGACCAGCAACTTTTAAGACCCAATTACGTCATGCCCGCAACTACAGTAGGCATCGATTTATCAAAAGGAAAATGCTGGCGCTAGACATCATCATCCTGAGTCGGTTATTGGACTTTTATGTCTTGGAGAACCCTTTGACATTCCAAGCCAACTTCTCTGAGGCAGTTAATTAAAGTTCTGATAAATTATTCTCCTCCGCATTCCCATCTGCATAGTTCTCAGATCTTCCATATCTTAAAATTTCTATGCCATTTATGGCTTCGGATCTAAAGCTTATAGTGTATTAATGTATTCATGTACGGACAATCTGGAGGAACTTTGAATTATGTGTTATAGTTAGGGATGATCCAAGTTGTTTATAGCATAAAGGGTCGCCATCAGATAAATCACGGGTGGCAATTTTCTTATCCACACAAATATCTATAAGGAATTTTTCTCTTTATCCTTTTGATATATATTTTTTTTGGTTGCACGGTTTGTTTTTTAGAATTGATCTTGACTTTACGGATTGGAACAATCCTATCTACCACCCTCACCACCCCTTATAAATACGACCCGATGAATCTCAAACTCACACAGCGAAGCCTCAATAGTCAAGTACAGACATAAAAGAGCTACCTGCCACTCACTATCTAACTTGTCCAGTTTCCTTCTTCATAGTTACTTCGATCCAGCTAATTCTTGACTGCACAGGAAAGGTATAAAACTATTTTCATTTCTTAGCAGATTGAGAGAAAAGTTGTTCCTGTAATAATGGATATAGTGAGAGATTTGGCTTCAAAGAATGCTGCAGTTATCTTCACCAACAGCTCATGTTGTATGTGCCATAGCATCATGAGACTGTTTTACGATCTTGGTGCGAGCCCTGCGATTCATGAAGTTGACAGGGATGTGAATGGGAGACAAATGGAATGGGCTTTACGTAGTCTTGGGTGCAATCCTACTGTTCCAGCAGTTTTCATTGGTGGAAGATACGTAGGCTCAGCCAAAGATGTGTTGTCCCTTCACTTGGATGGAACACTCAAACGAATGCTCAAAGATGCCAAAGCAATCTGGTTCTAGCACGTCTTCAACAAAGCTCGCCACATGCACGTCTTTTTAATTACGCTCATACCCTAGCTACTATATACTATATATGGT
The DNA here is from genome assembly GCA_024752395.1 of Erythroxylum havanense. Lineage (NCBI taxonomy): Eukaryota > Viridiplantae > Streptophyta > Magnoliopsida > Malpighiales > Erythroxylaceae > Erythroxylum > Erythroxylum havanense. The sequence continues at coordinate 9,423,190 of JANTNU010000004.1, forward strand.
GAAAAACAATGTTATATTGAGGGCTCTGCTTTTTCTTCAATTTCCCCACTACATTGTAATACGAAAATGTTATCCTCTGGAAGAAGTTCCCTCAAGAATTTCTAGAGGCACTTCATAAAAAAATAATAAATTTCCGAGTTTTCATTACAATGGGTTCTGTATAAACCTCAAGAGACACACTTGCCAAGCCATATTGCAGGTTCAAACTTTGTAAGATTCTTACCTGTCCACATAATACATAAAACATCAAATGTAAGCCTTAAATACAGCCTAATAATTGATCCTCAGACATTTCGGCGAAATTCTTGCTCTGAAAAAGCTTAGCAGAATTGTTCCTATCTATCTATTCAAAGTAAATCTGAAAACAGAATAAAGTTCCCGCAATTCAAGTAAGCAAATTGAGATGCTTCACATTTGCCACTTTACTGAAAGTGATCCCCCTTATCTTGAAGTGGAAACTGCAGTATTTATATTAGCAGAGGTAATTCATCTGCAGATCCACTAAACAGCAGAACGGAAATGCTTGTCTTCAATATGCTGCCTCTGATGTTTCTTTCAGTCTACGTCTTATCAGTTTAAGAGAATTAAATCTGCCATTATTCTTTGTGCTTTCGTTTTATACCCCTCCATGTATCGAAAACCTCCCGGTTTTCTCAGTATTCTTGAAAGTTAGTTATTCAGTTATTTGATTAATGCCTCACCGCTCTAAGGTGATGACCAAAAAGTTGATCCTAGGATCCCATGTATTCTTCCATATCCAAAGTGCTGCGCTTTTTAAGCTTAGGGCCACAGACTAATAACATGGTATGCATCTATATGTATGTGTGTGTGTGTGCGCGTGTGTCCCATCCCATGAATCATGAGTGCATATATGTGCGCCCCCCCATCTATGCATGATCAAACATAGCCGCTTCAGTTATTAAGAAAAAGCTACGAGGGCCGAGCCATGAAAGTGTTAACAATGAGTATGAATGGTTTACATACATACGTCGGTATTACCGAATGTACTGTTCTATGAGCGGACACCGAATGTACTGTTATTTGCTTACGCCGCAGTTGCCAGATTATTTACGGCAATTATAGACTATGTAGGCACATTTACAGGTCCAGTGTAACTTCGGCAGATACAGAGCAGAATATTAAGATAGCAAGTTAAAACCTTCACGAGTTTTATGCGTTTGAGAATGCACATTTAGGGAAAGGTAGGCGAGTCCAGATTCTCTGTCTAATATTATGGTGTTTTATTGTGTCCAATGAATCTTAGTTATTTATTTATATAAGTCTGCATGAATCCCACATGAATCCCGCAAAATAAATAATTGAGATTCTATAAGACAAAATAAGACAAAGTGATATTAGACAAAAGATCTTTTCTGGCCGAAGGCACGTATCATTTCTATTTCTGTCGTGCACGTGTCGCCATTCACTGACTGAATCTACACATGCGAGAGCATAATTCATTGGAGTGCAGCATTGGTTGAAGGAATCGTGCAAGTTGGTGGGGGCAGCATAAAGAATCGTAACCACCGAAAGCCTTCACATTCCCGATCTTTCATCACAAGGTCGATTCAAAGAAGGTGATTGCGGGAATCTGTTAAAATTGACTAGACTTGCAATATTTTTCATCCTGAATTAATAAAATAATATCAACCAAGGTTGAAATTGAACGGATGGTTGGTAGGATAAGCATGTTATCTGTTTTGCATACTTGCTTTTTTATATTTACTACTCTTATTAGAGCTGCTTTCCGGCTTTGAAGAAGCTTATGATTTTTAATAAGAGGCTCATAGTCTTAACACAAAACTTGAATATATGGTACAGAAAATACGAGTTCCAACTTGTTCGGCACATTGAAGTACAGTAGTCTCTATCTTTAAAGGTAACTTTGATAATTTCGGGCATCTAAGTAAAGCTGCTCCGCTTTTGAATGTTCTTGTTCAAACAATGGACTCCATTCTTACCTGTCCCTATAAATAGTCCAGCATGAGGGCATAAGTTCAAATAACCTTCAACTTTCAACTCTTTTCCTCTCTTGCTCACTCCCCCCCTTATAATCTTTCCTACCTCAATCACCATTGGATCGAATTCCGCAGAATTCGGTCTAATGGTCTTTGGTTTCCAGTAAAAATCCCAAAAAAAAGAAAAGGCCAAGAACTTATCTGCACTAGAGTAGAAAACTTGTCCACATCAGGAAAAAAATTCTGAATCCATCCAGGATTATCAAAATGAACAAGGTGCTGGCATTAGCCTCAGATAAAGCGGTAGTGATATTCAGCAAGAGCTCATGTTGCTTGTGCTATGCTGTCAAAATCCTGTTCCAGGAAATTGGGGTGGATCCTCTGGTATACGACATTGACGGAGACCCTGATGGACGAGAAATGGAGAAAGCTATTGTGAGGTTAGGGTGCAATGCGCCACTTCCTGCAGTTTTCATCAATGGAAAGCTCGTGGGTTCCACCAATGAAATCATGTCTCTCCATCTAAGTGGCACTCTCAGTCAAATGCTCAAGAACAACCAAGCTTTATCTTAAACATTTACTACGTTCCATCCACTTCAAGTTTCCAAGAATAAAATTGGCTTGATTATTATAGTCTGGCGTGCTTTGCATTAAGTAGCCTACTGCAATATAGCGATTTGCATGTTCAAGTTCTTATATAGCTTTCGTTTAGGTACTGTGTAATGTGCCTCCTATTCTTAATGAAGTCTAGCTGTTATATATAAGTGGTCCGCTTGCTCAGCAGTAATAATTCAGATATCGACATTTCAATTCGAGCTACTAAAGCAAAGGAAGTACTTCTAAACCCTACTATGGATCCTGATCTCAAGCCATGTTAGTAACTTAATTAAAATGGCTGAGACAGTTCAGTGGTGCATACTTAACACAAAAACCTTGATCAGTAACTTGCACATCTCTAGTATTTGACATTCCTTGGCACAAAATGCTTGATCCACCAGTTATATGATTCCCGGTTTATTCTTTGAGAAGAACAATTGCAAAAGAATGGATTTTCTACGCAAAAGAAGAAATAGGG
>JANTNU010000004.1:9624948-9638459 GCA_024752395.1 Erythroxylum havanense
TCTGCCTTTAAGTTATTTTAAAGCCTTCTTTGCTGTTACTTTTATCCACGTATTATTGGATTCATAAGCGGTGGCAAGCTGTGGAACTAGACCATGCCTGTCCCACCATTATTCTAAAAGGTTGATTCCCAATCTCAAAGGCTCCCAGACCCGATTATCTATGGGAGAGTAATGTTGTTTTGAAGCAGAATAGGATAAAAATAGGTTGTTAGATTAATTAGTAAGACGTAAGTATGTTTTTGCTAGTGAACGTTAAATATTGGCCAGAAAGTGGCAGAAGAAATCAGCGTTCAGCTGTGTTATCAACTTATCATTGACAGCTCACTCAGAGCATAATGCAGTTTTGGACTATTCAGGATTCCACTTTGTCTGACATAATATACGAGGAGAAATCACAACCACCAAAGCCTGCAAGATACGATTTCTACCAAATTCTTTTAAACTCAACTGCATTGGACAGGACTCTCTTGTGTTAGAAAATGTTTGGCTAGCTTAGTTTTGTACGGATAAAGTAAGCTTTACGGTTTAACACAAAGAATTCGATGACTGATCGTGCTCTGCACGCTCGGTCACGTGGGCACTTGTTTCTTCGTACTGTATTACTGCAGGCAATTTTGCATCTTTTCTTCTCTCATAAATGTTAAGAAAAGGAAAATCTTAGGTTGAGAATGGCGATGCTAACTCCATTAAATCTTTTACATATATATTGTATGTATTTGATATTAATGTATTTTTATTATATTCCCAACTAAAAGTTAAGGGGTCGTTTGATTTCACTCCTATTTTTTTTTTTTTTTGGTTTCTATTTTCTGTTTTTTCTTTAAAAAAACGAAAATCTGTTTGGTTGAGATTTGTAATATAAAAATTGAAAACAAAAACCTGTTTAGTTGACATTTCTAATAAAAAACTGAAAATAAAAATATGTTTGGTTTTATTATCATGTTCCTATTTTTTGTAATTATATTATTATGTGTAATAGTTATAATATAATTTATTATATTTTAAATTAATTAATTATCATTATAGCTAAAATTAAATATATGCAAATCAAATATTATTAAAAATTACATATTAATTGTATATAATAAAATTACATAAATTAGAAATTATATTAAGTCGTTCAAATTAATAAAATATGTTCATCATAATTACCAAAAAAAATTTATTCATCATACTATAATTCTTGAAAATATAATAGTACTATCATTTACAAAATGAAACATAAATCAATTAAAAATAATATAATCACTCTACATTTGTCTGACAATTTCATCTCACTTCCAAGCCATGCCTCGAAGTTGTGCTAGAGTGATATTATACTCCACTTGAGAATTTGCATCGTTATTTTCACTTCGACTAATTTGTTCTTCATTTTCAGCACAACTTTCAAATAATTCATCGTTTTGTCCACACATTCTAATATAGTTGTGTATAACACAACAAACAATAACGATATATTTTTGTTTCTTCATATCATAACTCGACATGTTTTTAAGTATAGGGAATCTTGCTTTTAGAACAAAAAAACATCTTTCAATAACATTTTTTAATGAAGAATGTCTGTAGTTAAATAATTCCTGTAGACCTTGAGGTCTTCTTCTACCTCTATAATCTCGCAAATGATATCTTTCACCTCGATATGGTGAAAGAAATCCATGCATATTAATATAACCTGAGTCAACCAAATAGTACTTACTTAACATAAAAAGAACATAATATTAATAAAAAGATTTTAAAAATGAATCATAATCACTATGTTTATTTTAAATAATATAATACCTTGTGGAGACATAGGAAATTGATTAATTGGATTTGTCACTGTTTCCAAAAGAACTTGGGAGTCATTTGCGGTACCTTCCCATCCAATCATTATATATGTAAAACGCATATCAAATGAGCAACAACACATAATATTTTGGGTTTGATTAATTCTTTTGCCCCTGTATAGTATTTGTTCATCGGTTGGATCATGTGCATCAATATGTATACCATCTATTGCTCCTATACAATCCTAAAAATTAAAAAATATTAAAATAAAATTTAATCATAAGGATATAATTAAAATAGTAATTAAATATATGAATATACCTGAAAATATGGAAAGAATTTTGAATTATGTTGAATCTGAGGAGGTATATTAGTAAAAGATGGTGGAGTAATGATTCTTTTTGCAAGACGATTAACTACATATAAGACTTTTCGAAAGTACTTCGAAATTGTCCAGATTGAATGTTGAAAGCGTTCTGCATTGAATATAGTTGTCTCACTATGCCCTATAATTATCAAGAAAATTGGTACTTGCTCCTCTACAGTCAAATAATTTGTTGCCTTTAAGCCTCCTAAAGTCTTCAACTCATCATATAAGCTTAAGAAGCTTGTCTTTCTCATTATTAAATTTTCATAAATACTTGTAGGATTTCCATTCAAAAGTTCTAATATCCAATCATGACCTGGTAGAGCAGAAGTTCTACACGGTTGCTTTTGTAAATGAAAATATTTGTCCTCTCCTGCAACTACAGAAATAATGATTACCTTCTTCAATTCATCATCAGAATCTGATTCGAAATCTAATAAGAAATCCATGTATCTACAATGTCAACATTAAATAATTAATAAAATATTCAATCAACTATATTTAATCAAATATAGAAAAAAATATTCACAAAATATAAACTTAAAATTAAGTCAACTATTCATACAAAGCATAAACTAAATATGTTCAAAATATAGAATAGTGCTTAATATAAAAGTGTCAAAACAATAAAAATTCGATATGCAATAACATGAAAAAATAATTAAAGCGACATAGTCCAATCCAGCTTCCTTGCTTGTGTCATCTTCAAAAAAATATCCCTATAAAGTGGAGAATCATGTAAAGCCTTCACAGTTTTTCCATATTGCACACCGTCAACACCTAATTCATCTAAAGAATTCAAACATTCCATCATTATGTTAGACTCTTGAGATCTACTCTCTGCGGTGGGTAATGTTTCCTTCAATTTTTTCTCAAGTAAATCATTCTTCCTTTTTGATTGTTCACTAAATATAAGTAAGGCTTCTTCTACAAAATTAGGATGTGTCTTCTTTGCCTTCTTGTTCTTATGAGACTTCTTTCTCGTAGACGGAGAACTTTTATTTTGATCATCTTTTCCATTATATGAGTAATCTTCATGAATATCATTTCCATGCTCCTCTTCTGTATTATTTGATGGAGATTTAGTTGATGGATGTGCATGCATATTAGTTGCAATAATATCTCCAAAAATATGACACAAGTCTAAAAATTCTTTACATCTTTTTTTCTTGAATTTGTGAGTCATTTTATGCACCTATAATGATGAAAAAGATAAATGAGAATGAATAGTATATAATATGATATATTAACAAAATAAAAGACATATTTTACCTTAAATAGATTTTCCCAACATTCATTTGTAGCATTAACTTCATTAGTACAAGAGTTGTAATCGATTCCTGTTTCTTTGAGTAAGTTCTTGAAATTCTCTAATTTAGCCCTTAATCTATTATACTTGTTCTTTAATTGAATATCAGTATACTCCTTATTGAACTTTGTTTGAAGCCCTGCTTTAATATTCTTCCAACCAGATTTCGAAAAGGTAGTAGTTGTTCAATTTTCCTTCTTCATTTACTTCCATACCCCATCTTTTTCATTTACTTCCATATAATCATTGTCATCATTCATATTGTTAAAGCCTTTCATAACTAAATGTAATAAGTGACATCAATCGCAATAATATTTACAAAATATTAAATGCTAAATATATTTTAAAATAAACATGTAACATTTTAAAATAAATATGTAACAAGCCACACTTAAAAAAATTGTTTCTTTACATTAACAAAAGGCATTAATCAAGACAATAATAAAAATAGGAATATACGTGTTGATTGGCATGAAAGGCAAGCATTCAATGTTTGAGCATTGCTTTTAATGCATGAATATGTGTTAAGGATGAATGAATAGTTGAAGGCTTGCAAGGCATGTAAAGCATTTAATGCATGATCATTTTTTTTAATTATAAAGATGATTCTAGGCTTTTTATTTTCGTCAAGAGCTAATAGGCATGACAAACATCAGCCTGGTGCCTGTAATTCCAGAATCCATTACATCCAGCGACAAGGATGACCCACCTGGTACTCGTGGAATCATCATCAACGTGACGGAATAACCAAGAAGAAACTTCCGAAGGCAATCGGAGAAATCTCTAACGATTAATCGACTACCGACAGAGACATCAGGTAGAACAAGTAGGAGGAAAATCAGTGCGGCGAGGCCATATCCACATACCGAAAGAGAAAAGGAAAAGAACAAATACAAGCATATAGAAATCGCGCACAAACACCAAACATGTGAAAAAAATTATAGAAATTACCTGGAGTCAACCAAAAAATCACGTCAAGCACTGAAGAAGAAGATGCGGCGCAGTAAAGAGAAAAAAATGTTTTGGAGTAGAAGAAAACCTGTTTTGAAATATTAGGAAAACATATTTTTCTTGTTTTTGTAAATTGATTTTGATTTTTTATTTTTTAATATACTGTAACACAACAATATCTAACCAAACGTGTTTTAATAGAAGGTTTCATTTTTAATAAAAACCACAACCAAAAATGACAAAAAAAATACAAACAAACGGGGCCTAAATTGTTCAAGATTTGCCAATCCATTGGTGCAGATTATGTAACAGGCCCTGATCCACCAGCAACAAGCAAGAGTAGTGAATCGGTTAAGGATCCAATATACCTTCGTAAATCCTAGCGTGGGAAAAGGATGTCTGTACTCCTAAAAGATTACGTGGTAGGCTGATACAAATTTTGTTATGATATTCAGTTGGCTTGAGGCATAAATAGTCATGAGGTAATAGTGAGTGATAATTTTTGGCTTGTATTGGTTTAGCCTTCTTCTATCTCGCTAAGCACAATCCTGTGTCAAGCTTCTCTTCTCCAATCCTCTGTATTTCTTTCAATTCCCTAATATAGCTTATCGATGTATTACCCAATACCAGAAATATAAAGGACTTTTGTTTCCTTTCTTTTATCTCAACTTTTCTCTACATATTCAACGGAAGCCATTACAAGTTGGTGCTTTCATTTTCGTTCTCTCCTCCACGGCTGATAATACCCCTCTCGCTAAACTTGATGCCATTGTTGCCAAACTCCAAACCAATTTTGTTTCCCAATCCTCTACCTTGAACTCCCTTCAATCCACTGTCACCGCTCAACAATCCACCATGCTTGCTATGAAAACTTAAATGGATGAAATCAGCCAACAACTTGTCCATCTTGGCCAGCTTCTGAAAGATAAACGCCCAGATTTCGAGCCCCCCATTACCATTCCCTAGCCCAGCACCTTCAAAATTAGTGGCCACCGTCAACCATCACCAGATCGGGAAGCTGACATTGATTTTCCTTTCCAACCAAAAACTGCTCAGGTCGAACTTCCTACGTTTGATGGCTCCGATCCCAAATTGTGGATTTTCAACGTCGACGAGTTCTTCGATTTTTACGACACCGACGACACTATCCGTATTACAATGTCCGCATTTCATTTTGAAGGGAATGCCAGGTGTTGGTATCAGTGGATGAAGACCAATAAGCAACTCTCTGGTTGGACTTACTTTAAGAAATCACTCGTCGAACGATTTAAATTCACCAACTTAGAAGAACCATAGGGTCTGTTAGCCAAACTCCACTAAACAACATCAGTTGAAGACTACCAGACCCATTTCGAGACTTTATCCAACCAAACCACCGGCTTACCTCCCACTTTTTTCGTGGATTGCTTTATTTCTGGACTCCGTCCTGACATAAAAAATGAAGTCCTCTCCTTCCGCCCTACTTCTCTTAACCATGCCATCAGCTTCGCCCGATTGTAGGAAGTCAAATTAGTTGAGACCCGCAAATTGTTACTTAAAACCAAACCCCACCCTTCTATTGACCGTAAACCCGTAAACGCCGGCCTCCTTCCTTCCCCCACTCCTAGCCCACTTAAACTTCATACCAACTCTGCCCAATCCACTCCTCCACCTACTTTCACCCGACACCTAACCCATACTGAGGCCCAACGACGAAGAGATCGGGGCTTATATTTTTACTACGATGAAAAGTTTGTTAGGGGGCATAAATGCAATAAACCCCAATTGTTTCTTTTAGACGATGACTTCCCTACTGACGACCCAGTCCCACCGCCTCATGACCCACCCTCTTCACCCACCCCACCACCTGAAATCGATTCCACTCCTTCCACCTCTTTTGTTCCTATTTCCAACAGTGCCATTGTAATCCCCCCGAACCCAGCATATGGTAATTTCATGTAATGCAATGTCGGGTTGCCTCTCTCCCACAACACTACGATTTTTAGGCAAATTGCAAGGTCACTCAGTCCAACTTTTGTTAGATGGAGGGAGCACACATAACTTCATTCAAAGCCGCATTGCTCATCATCTTGGGTTAGCTATTAATCCTTCGGTCTCCTTTCCGATTTTGGTTGGTAATGGCGAAAGCATCCACAGTGAAGGCAAAGTTCGGAATGTCAATTTGCAAATCCAAGGGACTGACATTACCATCGATTTTTATGTTCTTCCGTTGCAAGGATCTGACGTCGTCTTGGGTGTGGCTTGGCTCGCCACTCTTGGACCCGTAATCACTAATTATGCCACTTCCACTTTCCAATTTAGCCTTGGTAACTCCACTATCTCTTGGACGGGAATTCACGACACTTGCCCTCAGCCCATTCAATTAAACTCCTTACGCCAGACTCACGAAATCGGGTTTGTAGTCGCTTATTTTAGCTTTCAAATACAATTCCATCTGACCACATTCTCCATTCCTAAACCTAATGCCTTTACCGACCTCCTCCATCAATATCGCGATGTTTTTACTAAACCAAACGGACTCCCACCTTCCCGACCTACTGACCACTCAATTCACCTCGCACCCGATGCCTCCCCAGTTAACGTCTGCCCATACCACTACCCCCATTTCCATAAGCACGAGATTGAAAAGCAAGTCACAGATATGCTCAGCGAGGGCATTATAAAGCCCAATACAAGTCCATTTTCTTCTCCACTTTTATTAGTCAAAAAGAAAGACGGTACTTGGAGTTTTTGTATTGACTACCAGGCCCTCAATGCCATCACAGTACGGGATAGATTTCCAATACTGACTGTCGATGAGTTGTTTGATAAGCTATTCGGTGCTAGGGTGTTCTCTAAGATCGATTTGCTTGCTGGTTTTCATCAAATATTGATTCAACCTAAGGATGTTCATAAAACGACATTTCACACTCATGACGGCCATTACGAGTTCCTCGTAATTCCTTTCGACCTTACAAATGCTCCATCCACCTTCCAAGCCACGATGAACGATATTTTTAAGCCTTACCTTCGTCAATTTGTACTAATTTTTTAAGATCATATCCTTGTTTACAGCCAGAGTTTTTTCGAGCATATTCATCATTTGTTAATTTCCTTTGCGACACTTCGAGCACATGGGTTGGTGGCCAAAGAGAGCAAGTGCATTTTTGGCCAATCGACGATCGAGTATTTAGGCCACATTGTTACTGAACATGGTTTGCAGGTAGATCCGATTAAAGTCTCTGCCATTCGAGACTGGCCCCTGCCAAACACTGCTAAAGGAGTTCGTGGCTTCCTTGGTTTAGCGGGTTACTATCGCCGTTTCATTCGCGGATTTGCTCAAATTGCTTCTCCTTTGTTGGATCTCTTAAAAAAGATGGGTTTTAATGGTCTACCGCAGCACAAATTGCTTTTGATCAGCTCAAAGCTGCCTTGAGTAATGCTCCCTTGTTGACTCTTCCTGATTTCGCTTCTCCATTTGTCATTGAGATGGACGCTTCCGATACAGGCATTGGGGCTGTTCTAGTTCAGCATGATAAACCAGTAGCTTTTCATAGCCAAAAACTCTCACCACGGCTGCAAGGGTCCCCTGCGTATCATCGCGAAATGTATGCTATCACCCAAGCCGTTGGGAAGTGGTGGCAATACCTTTTGGGGAGAAGATTTACGATTTTCATAGACCAAAAGGCTCTTCGGAATCTCACAGCGCAAACTATTCAGACTCCCTAACATCAACATTGGTTGTACAAACTGGTGGGCTTTGATTTCGAGGGGTCATACCAGTCTGGTAAGTTGAACACAGTGGCAGATGCATTATCACGGGCACCTACTGGTTGTTTTCTCGCCATTTCATTTCAAAAATTCAGTCGACTGAAGGAATTTCGTACTTTAAACGCCACAAACCTCGAACTTCTTCAGATTCGCGCCAAGGTGGAAGCCACTGATCCCTGTTTTCGTCATTATTCTATTCATGAAGGGTTAATATTCTTTTGACACAGGTTGGTAATACCAAATGACCCACTGCTTCGATAGGCCATTCTCGACGCATTCCATTCCTCCATCCTCGGAGGACATGCCGACATTACACGGACCTTTCACCGTATAGCAGCAAATTATTACTGGCCTTCTATGAGATAGGATATGTAGCAGTTTGTGTGGGAATGTATGGTGTGTCAGACCATGAAATCGTCTAAATTATCCCCGACAAGTCTGCTCCACTCATTGCCTCTTCCTGACCAGGTATTTGAAGAACTGAGTATGGATTTTATTACTGGACTTCCCCCTTCTTTTGGAAAAACCGTTATCTTTGTTGTCGTGGATCGGTTGTCGAAACTTGCACATTTCTTTGCTTTGCCAAGCAGCTTTGACAGTGCTAAATTGGCGCATGTTTTCTTAAATGGGGTTGTGACATTACATGGCGTTCTATCAAAGATTGTTAGTGACTGAGATCCGCTATTCTTAAGCACTTTTTAGGCAGAATTAACCAAGCTACAAGGGACGACACGAGCATTAAGTTCGGCTTATCACCCCGAAATCGATGGACAAACCGAAGCTATTAATAAGGTACTAGAAATGTATCTTTGATGCTCTGTTGCCGGCGCACTGAATACTTGGGTGACAATGTTACCGTGGGCTGAGTATTGGTACAATACTTCCCACCACAGTTCGGTTGGCATGACCCCCTTTCGTGCCCTTTACGGTCGGGATCCTCCAACGTTGATTAGCTACATTTTCGGCACTGCTAAACTCTCCACAGTTGACCATCCATTGTCCCATCGTGACCGCATATTGAAGCAACTCAAAACCAACTTGCTCAAAGCCTAAAATTGAATGAAGAATCAAGCGGACAAACACCATCGGGACATTTCCTTTAAAATTGGCGATTGGCTCTTTGTCAAACTACAACCATACCAGCAATTGTCCCTACGTCTTCACCGTAACCAAAAACTCGGGCAAAGGTACTTTGGACCATTCCAAGTCCTCCAGAAAGTTGGTTCAGTCGCATATAAACTAGATCTTCCCCCATCGTCTCGCATCCACCTGGTTTTTCACGTTTCAGTTTTGAAGAAATGTGTCGGACATCCGCATACTCAAACTATTCCATTGCCCCTTTTGGTGCCAGTACTTGAACATCCTCGTGTATCGTCCCACATTTTGGCCACCCAAACTTTATTGGTTGAAGGCAAGTCCGAACCCCAAGTGCTTGTGCAATGGGAAGGCATGGGAAACGACGCAACTACTTGGATGCCAACCGAGGAGTTCCATCATTCATTCCCTAACTGGAACCTTGAGGACAAGGTTTGTTTTGCAGGAGGAAGCAATGTACGAGCCCTGATCCACCAGCAACAAGCAAGAGCAATGAATCAGTTTAGGATTCGGTATACCTTCGTAAATCCCAGCGTGGGAAAAGGACGTCTGTACTCCTAAAAGATTACGTGGTAGGCTGATACGAATTCTGTTATGATATTCAGTTGGCTTGAGGCATAAATAGTCATGAGGTAATAGTGAGTGATAATTTTTGGCTTGTATTGATTTAACCTTCTTCTCTCTCGCTGAGCACAACCCTGTGTCAAGCTTCTCTTCTCCAATCCTTTGTATTTCTTTCAATTCCCTAATATAGCTTATCGATGTATTACTCAATACCAGAAATATAAAGGACTCCTGTTTCCTTTCTTTTATCTCAACTTTTCTCTACATATTCAACAGAAGCCATTATAGATTAATAAGATATTTCCACGTAGTGTTGGAATTTGACGAGCCATGAGTGTAATATATATATATATATATTAATTATAGGCATAATAAAATATTATTTAATTTGGTAAATTAATTGGGCCTATAGAAATATTAATTAAGTAATAGTAGGGGCATGAGCTCGTTATGAGTCATTATGGTTAATAGACCCATAATGGACCGTAAGTCAAAACTGATTATAGAAAAGATTGTGGTTCCCAAGCCAGAAACATTCTTCACATTCCTCCAAAAGCAGGTTTTGTCAGTTTTCTCTATTCCATAAGGAGAATCCGTTCGGTTCTAAATCTTAGCTTGGAAGAATATAAATCCATCAAATTTTGTTGTTTAAGTTTCTACTGTGCAATGAATCAAGGTTAGTGTTCTTATTTGTATATACATTATTGTTTATTCAATCTCTGTGTGATTCTGGTTGATTAACGAGTGTTTAAAAAATTGATTATGATAATCATAAGGCTATATTTCTATCAAGTAGTATTAGAGCAATCACGTAGATTGTTTAAACATGATATTCAGTTTTAGTTGTCACTCCATTTGGTATGTTTACGGGTGGATTTCTTGATTGTCTTAGTCTGTGAGTAATATGTACGTAACCACTACTGTCATCGTTGACAATATTGTTTCATTCAATATAGAAACGAAATTTTGACTCAAAAATGATGAAAACTCACTAAAACTTGTTTAAAATCTGGTATAAAATATTATCAAGACCCGTTTGTTTTTTGTATGTGGGTCATTTTTTGGGTTTCCAAACCTGTCAAGAGGTTAGAGATAACTTCATGACCGTTTCTGCAGTTTTGACTTAGAGTTTAGATTCTCTTTCTAATTTTATGATATCTTATTTTGTCTCATGAATCTCAGTTATTTATTTATGTGAGTCTCACGTTTATTTATGTAAGATGCACGCGGGATTCACATAAATAAATGGCTAAAATTCATATAACAAAATAATATATCATAATATTAAACCGAAGATCTTATCCTTTGACTTCGTAAGTTTATGTTTCTTTGGTGTGTGCAAGTTAACGAGCCAGAGAGTCAGAAACACGCTTATTACAAGCGAATAAGTGTAAAACCCAGAGAGCCACGTCCTATGGTCTCCCATCAGCATTGTGCATGCAGCAGGCGCATCCTATGGCAACCTTTCTCATCAAGCCATCACTAATTTAAATTAATGTAATCAAATAATAAACAAAAGATTTGTGTCTCTCTAGTACATATGCAACGCCGTCTATGGTTTGAGGTATTTTATATATAACCTAAAGTTTAAATTAAAAAATGAACTAAAAAATTAGTCTCTTCTAAATTAATCATTTTAGTTTTTAAAACATTGGTATCTCCCGTCTACAATTTTACTTTGAACATGTATTTGAGAAGTAAATGAATTAAGATTACTTAAAACGTACGGTAGAAAGTTATTAAGGTAAATGCAAAAGGTACAAATTATTTTCTAACGATTTCCAGAATGGTCTAAGTAAGCTCATAGATATACAGTTTCATGCATGTTACCCATTAACATGTCAAACACTTTAAATAATAACTAAGTTAGGTTTTTGGTAGCTAAAATTATTTCTTTAAACGTTAGCAAAATGTGAAATTTTCACCTTAAAATTTTATTAAAAATTTAAATACTCTTACTGTTACCATTTTCAAGATGTAATGATTATCATATTAAAGTGAATGAATATCATTTTAGTAACATTATAACACTTTTCGTAAAATGTTAAGATGCAATCATTTCTTTGACTTTAAAGTAATTAAAGTTTTTATAAAAATAACCCATCTCTATTTATTAAAACATTAAATTCAGCCCAAAAAAATCGCACCCCCTTACACTTATTGGTGAAGCTAAAAGTCTATACATACTTTAAGTTTTAAAATTAAATTAATGGGTTCCAAGAAATGCACCAAATGGAAAAATTTAAGTCTATACATATCATTTCACTTATTTACTTTCTGATTTAATTTTTAAAAATTTAATTATAAAGCTCAATTTTAATATCACATAATTTGTATTAGTGAATATTAATGAAAGTCCAAAATGACTATATAAAAATTTAAAAGTTATAATGTTGAAATTCAAAATAAGGTTTAAGTGCTAGAAATATGCTTATAGAGGTGTTTGACAAATAGATGATAAGCTGTTATTTAACTTATTGACTAAAAGTTAATTTTTTAACCATCTTAAAAAAATTATTGATAAGTTTGGTGAATAACTTATTGGTTAGCTTATTTAATCCCAATAAGTTAATTTCTAAAAACTCCATTAGAGAAATTTTTTTAATGATAAGACAAAAATTAATAGGTAAAAAACTAATTATACCCTCATTTTATAATTGTTGATTTATATTATATATCTTATCTGTGTCATATTATAATTATATATTTTTTAATTTATTAAATAATAAAATTCATATATATTATATAAAAAATACCAATATGACGTAGCTCACTGCATCGTTCATATTAATAGAGAATTTAATGTTGGACTATTATTATTATTATTTTGATTATAGTTATAAACTTAATTTTTGTAAAATTAAATATCTAAAATCTAAATTCTTATAAGAATATTCAATGAAATATTATGAATTATAATATTAATGTCCTTATAATTTTTATAAAAGTAATGACTAAACATCTAATTATATCAAACATCTTTAATAAACAACTGATATTATCTGATAGTCAAGTCATATCAGCTATTAGCTAACCGTTGATAAAATCAACTAATAACTAATACAATCCTCTGTTTGTCAAACATGACCTATCTCTGTTTTGTTATAATATAAATTATAAGAATCTGAAAATAGTGACATATTTATTTTGTAAATGTTATCATTTACGTTGATATTTTTTAGCCGAATGTACAGATCGTCATGCCAACATCTTTCTTAATATTTCTTCATCTTACTTATTTTGATTCAATAAATGAGAAATGTTTTTATCATACAGTACTTAGATGACTATGTTTCCCACTTCAAAGACTGCTTCTATGTTCCAACGATGCGTGGAGTTAGCGAAACTACGATGAGGAGAGACAGAAGTGGAATAATAAGGTCAGGAATCTAAACTCTGGTGATATTATCGTGGAGACCGTAGAAGCTAACTATCCTTATATTCCTGAAATTTCAGGATTCAATAGTGTTAGGAACATATGAACATATCATATTGCATAGGATCGAATACATATATGCGTGGAAGACAGAAACATACTTGATTTCGATGATTCTGTTAGATTCCACTGGTTAGAGAACCGAACAAAGATTGATCTGCAAAATTTCAAAATACACACGTATCTATTTTTTTCCATAACCGTTGCCTTATATATTGATCATCTGGGAATAACTACCGGTAGTAGTTATTCACACCAGATGACCATTGAAC
>JANTNU010000004.1:9894717-9912389 GCA_024752395.1 Erythroxylum havanense
GTCACATTTGCCTGTACCCAATTCTAACCCAATCCAAATTACTGACATACCCGTCACTCCGGTAACGGGATGTTACAACAAAGATATGCATTCTTCAATGTTCATAAGTAAGGCAAAGGCATTACTCAGCTCTGATACCAAATGATACAATAATAGCAACAATATGGCATGCATCTCATGCAAATTTACGTAAGATACATTCACGTATATAGCAGTGAAAATTTAACCGAAAACACAAAATACCTCTAACCATTGCCCACCGAAGTTCAAATGTCTCTGAGTGTTTGAATCTTCTATCCTCTCCTTAGCAAGACCGATGGTGTAAAAATATATGCTTAGTGACAATAGGGACCCAAACCAACATTTTTAAACCACCTCCATACCTACTGCCTATCACAGAAGAGGAAGGTCGGGAATGTGGGCGACAAGATGTGCATGTGTTAAGGGATAAATGCTTTAAATGGGCCATACAATCATACATGAACAATAGGAAGGTTAGGTAAGGTTAGGTAAAAAAAATCTTACAAATATGTTTTCAAATTAATTCTCAAATTTCTAAGCATTCATTACACCAGTTTGGGCCTCAACACCATTACACAAGCTCCATCGCAATGACACCAGCCACCAGCTCCTTATTGTCAACACGTCCCCACTTTCCAAGTTCTTCCTGCAATTTGCCATAATCCCATAACCTTCTCCTTACGACTCGACAGTCTTAGATTTTACTTGCTTTTTTTTAGTTGTTATTATTCTATTACATGTGAGTTATAAGTCTGGACTCTTTTGATTTATGAATGGTTCGAGTTAAAAATAGAAAGAACTTTCTAATGAGGAACATTTAGTTTCGATTGAAGCTTGTGCTTTTGTGCTTATGTTGAAACATAAGGCTTATAGGGACGGTTTAAACCTATGATAATCATGTCTTAGGTTAGGGTTGTTTACACACTATAAAATTTAAATTAATTATGTAGTTTTGTAGAGAAAAATTTAAATGAATTTAGTGTGAAAACTAAGTTGAATTTATGGAAAATTATGAAATAGATTGTGTTGTTGAATATATATACTTATATTATTGACATTATACATTTTTGTAAATGGGTTTACGAAGCCATGGATTGTTATTTATTTGATTTTTCAGGTTATTTTGACTCTTATAATCATGAAAATGAGATCAGAATTACTATGAATTATTGCTTGTATATAAAAGTTTTTAATATATGATTAATCATTTAAGTGTAAGGTTTAGTATATAATTAAATCATTTAATATATGTAACTAAGTTAAACAATAAAATGTTTGCATTTATACATCAACATCATTAGAAAATAACATTACAAATACACAAAATTAAACTTTGGAAAGGAATATTTCTAATATGATAACTATAATGGGTAGTTAAATGCATACTAGAAAATAGTCTATGGGATATACGACATGTGTTTATAAGAGTATACTCATTCCTCAATATAATGTGAAATTATAAATGTTTAAGGAATATTTTTTTCTTTTTATCTTGTACAATAAAGTCACTTTTGCAATGTGCATTACCAAGTTAAGGATTTAAGATGGAAGCTACCTAGATATACTTATAATTATCTATTAAAATTTTATAGATATGTAATGGCGTTATATACAAAAACTTTGTTTTGGGTGTGAAGTTATTAATCTTATTTTGACATATATCTTTATTTATTTTTACAGATAAATAGAGGAAAGTTTAAGTATTCCTGATAATTCAATCTCTTCATGATGATTCGATAATCTACTTTGGGCTTATGCTAGATTTGCTCCCGAAGTGAATAACCATTTAAAAGGTGATGTAACAAACATTTAAAAGAAGGAGGAATTACTAGAGTAAAGAAACATTTAGTTCAAATCAAAGGTAATGCGGAGCCTTATAAGAAAATTAGTCATAACATAAAATGATAGACTAAATTTTTATTTGAATATTATCAAAGTGAGAAAGATAAACGGCAAAGAATAAATCACAATATCGGCATTGTAAGTTCTTTTTGCGATAGTTAGGATGATAATAACAATGTTAAAAATGGTATTCCTATCCAACAAGAAGAGATTGATATACCTGATGTGAGGAAAAGAAGAAAACATGTGTCTAACTTTTTGCTCCACGAACAACTTCTGAAACTCAACCTTCAATTCCTAGTACGTTATGAAAACATGTCATAATGTGAACACAATAATGGTTATGGTGGAGATGTATCATTTAACATTGTTTAGTCTTATTATTATAAGCTATAGTATATGTTATTTCCTCTTACGATTTAGATAAAAATCTATAAAGGTAATCTTTTGAGTAGTTCTATTTATAAGAAAATTTTAATTAGATGAAAGAATAATGACTTGGCAACTTTTGGGTGTTCAATTAAATTTGATGGTTAGAAAAATATAAGCATAAACCTATTATCATTTTTTTGGTTTATTATACTAAGGGGACAATGTTTTTAAGGTCAATTAGTGCATCTTGCCTCATTGGAATTGTTGATACTCTGTTTCAAATATTTGATGGTGTTGTGAATGAATTTGAGCTTAAAAATATTGTATGGTTTATCACTGAAAATGATTATAGTTATAAAGCATCTAAAAAATGATTGCAAAGCAAGTATAAATCTTTTTATTGGACTCCCTTGTGATGCACATTGTATTGATTTGATGTTAAAAAATATAGAAGATTCTAGATACTTTCTTATCATTGATAAAACGATGCAAAAGCAAGAAAAATAATCAAGTTTATCTGTAACTATGTATTTCTAAATTTGATTAGAAAGATAAGGGTAGGAATTTGTGTCATCCTATCATTACAGGATTCACAACTAATTTCTTATCATTTCAATATTTCTTATAATAAAGAATGAGTTTAGACAAATGTTTACAAGTAATAAATTGATTGTATCTCAGTATATCGGGTCTAATGTTGAAATAGAAGTTTCTAGAACTAAAAATCATGAATTTTGATCTTAATGTCAATTTGTTATTCAAGTTTGTTAGCCTTTAGTGAGATTATTTCATCTGATTGAAAGTAATTAGAAGATAATAATGGGTTAAGGAAGCAACAAGGTTAATTTGAAAAATAGGTCTTTTTTTATACACCTTATCTTGTAGTCATCAATGGAATATAGAAAATGTAACTTTACTATATATTGTTTTCTACTGGAACTTTTCTTAATCCTGGTGTCTATTTAGATCTTTTATAAGGTTACTTTGTTGTCTTACAGTTGCTTAGTGAGACCAATTTAGAAGTGGTGTTCCAAAATTATAAAGATTTGCAATTCAAATTATGAGTCAATGTATAAGTGTAATTAATTATGAAAGGAATTAAAGTACATTTAACATTTAAATTAATCCATTTGAAAAGAAATAGATTGAAACAAAAAAGATTGAACCATTTGACCTTTGTTTTATATAACTTAATGCTTCTAGAAATATATGTTATTATCATTATTTAGTTGAGTATAATTTCTTGTAATTTATTAATAATTTAACTTTATTTGTTTACTATGATTCGTAATAGAACAATTAGTTATATGGATCCAGCTTCCCTTGATCGTATTGATTTTTTAGCAATGAATGGTCAAGTTTCATAAAAGAGAGCGACTTGAAAAATAATCTTAGATATAAAAGTATTATTACATCATTTGGTGCAACAAAATTTGAATAATGGTGATGATGAGACTTTTCTCAATGATAAGGAATTTATACCAAATGAAATTTGTGGTTAATGTGATTTGAGTAGATATGCCATTAGATGAAATTCTATGTTTTCTTTTTTTTATAATTTCACTTGTATTTGATGTATACGTTAAATTTTATATATGTAATATAAATTAAAACTTTTAATTGTAAGCATTTTTGTTTCATGTCTAACTTTTACTTTGTTATATTCTTCAACACAAACTCTTCTTGTAATGCTTATGGAGTCATGGATTTATATTATTTTTAATATATTATGTTTTGATGCAATTATTCTTTACAATATGATATTAATTGTAATATTTTGAGTACTTTTATATTTTTTAGTTTTTTATATGCATGATAATTGGACTAATTTTCTTAATTAGGTTGTTGCTTAATATATGAAATATATGAAAAGTAATATTAATGTAAATAAAGAGATAATTGTTATAACAAATTTATATTATTATAATTTTTAAAACATCAACGCCAATCTCTATGTTGTTTACTTGGTTCACCTCGACCTTCAGGCTAAGCTCTTCCTCGCCACCTTTGGTTGCCTCCTTTTAACAGCTGACAGTAATGACATTCCTATTTAATTCTCTCTTTCCCTTAAAGATGGATGATAAAAGTTCTGAATTTTGATTAATTTGTAGGTTGTATGACAAGCTCAAGTACATCAGTAGACTTGATTATCTATGAGAAAATGTAAGACGAAACAAGATTAAGGTTCCAAATTTTGTGTGTGATCACAATGAGGATTTAGAGTATTGTTGAATGATGGATTACAGATTAGAAGTGAACATTCTAAGGTCTATGCTCAAACAACCGCCATGGATTCCCCTATTCTTATTGGCCCCTGAATTTTTTTCTTTAATTAACCATGATTTAAATAAATTTTGATGGTTTGATAGGTGAATTTTTGGGAGTTAATTTATTATGTCTATTTTAGTAGGATTTATTGCATGGGTTAAATGAATTAAGGTAGTAAGATTGTATAAGGGCATGTTTGGTAGTTCACTTAAGTTTGAAAGATATAAGGCATAAATGAAAGGGCAAAGTGGACATTGCACACTCATTAAGGGTAAAATTGGAAGAAGAGAATATGGTCTTGCATTTAAAAGGAAGAAAAACGAAATTAGAAGGAGAGAAAGAAGAGAATATCGAAAATAAGAAAGAAAGAAGAGAGGTTTCAGTGAAAGAGAGAAAAGAAGAGAAGACAAGTTAGGGTTCATCTTTTCTAAGCCTTCAAGAGAGACTCTGGGGTTGTGTAAGAAGGGAAAAAGAAAGATGAAGAGAAGAGCTTCTATTTGAGCTAAGAAAATCTTCATTTGGTAAAGATTCAAGGTAAGTTTGATTTAAATCCTTTGGATTTTGGAAGAAGTTTTGCTTCATGAAGCTTAAGAAATGCATGGGTTTAAGTTTTCTAGAATCAATTTTAATGAATGTGCTTTGTGGGTTCTCAAATTGGAAACTCTATTGAATTGTGATTTTTTCCATTGATGAAGGAAACTAAGAGAGGCAAGAGGAACAAAAGGAGAGGCACATTTAAGCAAGTTTTTAAACAAAGAATTCAAGGCGGATTACATTTTTATAATTGATTAATAAGCCATTAACGTTTCTTCAAATCAAGAAAGTTAAATATTTTCAATTATGATATAAATGTGCATTTATTACTCTTTGAATGATTTGAAAAAGTGTTGTGTTTGATATGTGAATATTGTGTTGATGATTTCTGAAAATGACTTTTGAAAAGATATCAAGTTTATAAAATCATGTTTCGAAAATGTGTCATTTTGGGCAACAATTTTACGAGATGTGAAATGCATGATTATGTGAGTTTATGGTAGTCTCTTAAGTATGTCAAGTATACTTTGACCAAAGGTCTCCCGCCTACCCGCTAGTGACATGGAACTCCTTCATGGACTCCCATAAGTTCACGACTACGTAAAACCACTATGTGGGATTGCGTTAGTTCGTTCTGTGCACGACTACATAAGACTATTATATGAAAATGTGTAGTACGTTATGTTTTGGACCTATCCAAACCATTCTGATGTACTTACGTGTTTATGATTTGTAAACAAATTGATGAATGCTTAATTTGTATTGTTTGTGAATTGGATTACATGACGAGAATTTGATAACCATGTGTTTTATGAACTCAATAAGAATTTTTCTATGACAAGTGAATGTTTTCAATGGTTTTGCCGGTTATTTATTATAAACTTGTTACCCACGAGCTTTCAAGCTCGCCCCCATTCCTTCCCATCTTCAGATGATGAAAAAGAGATCAAGTGATCAAGAGTCGAGGCATTACTCCAAAGTTGCATCTTTTTCTGTTTTATGTTAGTTTATGAGAACACAAGGCTTTAGTCGCATTTCAAGTATTATTTGATCAAATATCTTTTGTATTTTGGGATTTTACGAAATGATGTATTATGGCTTGAGGTGCCTATTAAGGCTTTGTAAAACTCTTATCTTTTGATGCTAATTAAATATGAATTGTGTATGGATGATGTTGAGTTAAAAATTGGTATACTTGAAGAAGTTATCAACTTGAGATGATTGTCAATTTGAGATGATGAATTCTAAATATGAATTGTTGTTATATATATATAAGTGAGATGTTACGAAAGATATGATTTTTTTGTGAATGATGAGAATTAGTTATAGGTGGTGAGTCAAATGAGTAGAGATTAGAGAGATAATGAAGTAAAGTTGGTAGTTGAATGGTTATGCTCATGAAATTCCAAGTTGTACATTGAAATTTTAAGTTTTTCATAAGGGTAAATTTTATGTTCTAACTTCAGGAAAAACTCTAGATTGATCTAGCCTGAATTAGCCTAAGATGTCTCTAGAAAGTTGTAGCTTATCTTTTTAGCTTTCCAACTATATATAGTATGAAATTTTTAGACATCGGAGTTGAAAGTTATGATCATTTGAATTTAGTGATGTTGCGTAAGCTGTATATGTGGGATAGCTTCAGTCGCGATCGTCGATCTTACCAAGCACTCTTGCTATCGCACCTTTCCCCTCGCGATCGCACCTGCCTTCCTGGCGATCACACCTACCTTCCTCGCAAGAGCACCTTTATCCTTGCCATTGCACCTTTGTTCCTCGCGATCGCAACCGAAGGGTTTTTCAGCTCTGAACATGTTTCACTCTTTTGGTCATAATTTTATCATCCGACCTCCAAATGACTTAATTTTTGAAGAATTGGATTCCTAACACATTTATATATCTCTCCATGAAAATTGATAGAATTTGGTGTTAATTTGAAAAGGATGGATGGAAAGAAAGTAAGGGTATCGATTGAAAGAGTATGAATAGAATATTTTACTGAATATATTTTGGTATTTTGATGATATCTTGAGCTATAAAGTTCCGAATGAGACGATTCTTATTTCAGTATAAACAACAGACATAGGGCTACAAATTGCTTGAAGAAATAGAATTCTAATTCAGTCTTTAATAATTTCAATTTCGGGATGGAAATTGAGTACAGAATACTACTTTAATATAAGAACAGTTCAAATATGAGGCCCAACATATGGTATCAAAGAATGAAGATGAACCGATGTGGGCTTTGAAAACGAGATCCAATAGTTGTGATATCAAAACAAGAGTTGGACTCCAAAAACGTGATCCAACAATTCTCATGTACTCTATAAGGTGTATCTCCTAATACAAATATCAATTAAGATAGGTTTTCTGGTGCAAAACGTCCAATCCCTAATTTCAGTTGGGTTAGGTTTTTGTTTTAAAATTTTTTGTTTTGCTTAATGTTAATTAATTTTTTAAACAAGAATTTGACATCTACATCTCATTTTATCGTGTTTAAAATTACTTTTGACGTGATTTGTTATGTTAACAACATTAACGGAGATATTAACGTCGGGTTAAATTTGAAAAATTAAAAATTTGAATATTTAATAACCATTTTAAAGTTTAATTTATAATTAAAAAATTAAGTTAGCGGAGATAAGAGTTAGATTTTTTAAAATTAAATATTTAATTACTTTTTAAAGTTTATATTATAAATAGAAAATTAAGTAAAGTTTGTGAACGTATAAATTAAATAGGGAGTTTGGTACGGTATTAATAAAATGTTGAGTGCAAGGAAGCAAAGTGTTTACTTGGCCGTTTCAACAAACACATTAAATAAGCCGCACAAAATCGGAAACAAACTTCGAACATCTTCACTTTTTATGAAAAGTAATGCTTTTCCGTTAGCAGGAGACCAACAGTCAGTCACTATCAAAACTCAAAACAACCAACCTACGGCATAGCTTTTTCATTCAATCATGTACGCTCGATATCTCACATCGCAGGTTGTGATAGCAAAATTTAAAAGTCCCGCGAATTTCTGTGTTTCGCGTCCTTCTACAGTTTGGTTCTGAAATCTCGTTTATGAAGCTCACCAACTCCGTTCCAAGGTTAGTCCTTTGTACTCTGATTATTTTATAGCTTCTTGTGCTTGATATCGTGCACTATTGGTTTCTATAGTTGGTCTCCGGTTGCACACCGGGGGTTTAGGGTTTCAATGATCAATCCATGCTTGTTTTAAACCCTAAATTTTCGGACTTGTTTTGATAACTGGGGAAGTTTTTGTCTCTCGACTTCCTTTATATTTTTTTGGGTATTCGAAAGGTTTACTTTAGAGGACAGTTATAAACAGTGCGTATTAAAGGTCTTATCGCGGAATTGTACCTTTTCTATTAAAGTTTACATCTTCACTTAAAAACGCTCATTTGCTTCGTTTTTTTCAAAGTACTTTCCTCGTGTTTTTTGTGTCAATGCTACCAGCTTGTGTAAATAATGCAACAAATCGACTTAGGCAAGCTCTGGTTGAGTTTAATAGCTTTGGGGTTTTTACCAAAGTAAACCCATTTTCATTGCTAAATTGCTTTTTCTTTTAGGATGCGCTTGGTTGTAATTATAAGCACACACGTTAGTGTCAAGTGCTGGATTCGTATTTATTTTGCGTGATTTCCACGTAACTACTTGAATGATCAATTTGTGAACATGGTCCACATGTCTTTTCCAGAAAATTCTCAAATATGTTTTTCTGATAGAAAATTGTGGGAACAAGAGTGCTCGAGCTATGATATGGCACCTTGTATGGGTCAAAATAACTTAGTGCTTTATTTCTAATATTCCAATCCTGTCTTCGTTTAGTAATTGTGTTAATATTTTGTTACTTCGAATCTTCAAGAGCAAGCTTCCAAGTTTTGCGCTGGAAGAGAAAATTACTCAACTAAGGTCCATTCTTTTTATTGTTTGGTGCATAAGATCAAGTCTTTCTTTATGCGGGCTAGGAAACTTAATGTGCACTACAAACTGTCAACCAACTTCCGTAGTTGTTGATGCATTAATTATCAAAAGTTATGGCAATACTTCTCCTCATTATACAAGCCAAATGCACGTGTAACTAGGGTAAGGAAAGTTAGAAACACCAATAGTTGTTGCAAACATAATAATGTAAATGTTAGTGATAGTTTTCATTTGTAAGGTAAAAAAACAAAAATACTATTTAATTAGCATGTACACCATTACTTGTGAGAACTCAGTTAGTAGATACTGGCTTACAAACATTTTCTTTAACTGTTAAGTTAAATAAGTCTGATTTGATAAGTGTCTTAAAATACCGGAAACAAGTTAGGTTTAATAAGCTGCTTGAAATCAATGATCCATATTTTTTTAATTGTAAGTTTTTCATTTTCTACTGGAAGCATTGTATGTCGCGGTTTGTTTTAAATACTGTATTTATCACAGTTTCATTTTCTTTTCAAATTAGGGTGGTATTGTGTTGCATATTGCTTTAGTGTCAAAATCTAGTCAAACCATTCCTGCAAGTTGGTCTTTTAGGTGTATGTACACACAAAGATGACAAATATCAATTATTCCCATGTGTTTAGTCCACCTATGAACCGTATCATGCTGCTTTCAGCCTTGGACTAATTGAATTCCTG
Organism: Erythroxylum havanense; assembly: GCA_024752395.1. Taxonomy (NCBI): domain Eukaryota; kingdom Viridiplantae; phylum Streptophyta; class Magnoliopsida; order Malpighiales; family Erythroxylaceae; genus Erythroxylum; species Erythroxylum havanense. The sequence continues at coordinate 9,904,383 of JANTNU010000004.1, forward strand.
TGGATATCTAAGCAGTTATGCAACATACGTCAGTATTTTACATTCTTGAATCTTGTTATACTGTTGTAATTGTGCATTTTCCCAATGTGAAGTTTCTAGTGGCTGTAGTTTGAGGCTTGGTTTGGAAGATCCATCTTGTATGGCTGAACAGGTCAGTTACTTTGCTACTGAAAGTTGGCTATATGAGATTCTGAGTTTCACTTGTCATTCTTTATTTTAGTATTCGATAATTCAACTGTCACTTTGCTTTTTATTTCTTCCAATTGGTGTTTCACTTTGTTATCCTGTCCTTGTTCTTTTTCTCTTTCTAACAAATATACAATGAACAGATCATTGACTTAAATTCAGCCATAAAAAAGCTGCATGGACTAAGTTCTCAGGAGATTAATAAATTGCTTAGGGACTCTGGAAATTTTACTATTCACTTGCATTCTGAAACTGGATGCACAATAGAGGTCAGAAATCCATTCTTATCGTTGCTTATGGTCTCCAACGTGCCACATCCGTTTGTTTTAATTCTGTTATTTTTTCAGATCGATGTTGAAAAACTTGCAGGTTCTCTGCCATTGCATCTTATTGCAGTTCTGCTTAAATGTGGCAGAGATGAATCAAGATTAAGACATGTACTATATGGGCTTCGGCTTTTGCATACCTTGTTTGACTTAGCACCACGACACACTAAACTTGAGCAGGTTAGTTCAGTTATCCTTACTTAAATTTTTTATCTTGGGCTTTATATTCCCGTATCTCTCTTTATGTTAGAAGAAGAGAACTTAGAATTGTCTGTTTAGGTAGCAGCAGTTTTTTGCTCTTTATCTGGTGTCATTTTAATGATCCCTATTTAAGTTTGCTTTTTGTCTACTTTTCATCTTGTGGAATTTATGACTTTTAGCAATAGTCTTTAAATTATCATGAAATAAGTAAGAAGAAAAAGAAATAGAAAACTTTTGACATGCTTTGTGAACTGTTTGAATATGGGAATGTTGAAGATAAGCCCGTCGTCGTCTAGGAGTCCGTGGTTCAAACATTTGCAAGCTGCATACAGGTGAGGGGATGTACGACATACTGCATTATGAACTTCTAATGCCTATTACCTAATAGAGGCTTACGTTTCCAAAGGTTTTTGTCACTGGTATCTTAAGAGTATAACATTTTTCTCATTTCTTTTATGTTTTTTTAATTATATAGATATTGCTTAATGAGTTGAAATTGCAAGAACAGCTGCTGGATATGGTGTTTTATTTACTGATTGTTCTTGGCGGATTCAGACAGGTAAGCATTTTCTTTCTGTTCAGTTCGGAGTTTAGGTCACATACTCTTCATTTTATGAGGACTTCTTTACATTATTCAGGAAGACAACAATTCAAGCTCCTTGCTCCTTCTTCATTCTGCGCTAGTAGCAAGCAGTCTATACCTATTTACAGCTTGTTTATCTTCACACTTTCAAGATCTTGTTCCTGTATTGCTTGCACACCCCAAAGTACGTCCTCCTTGATTATTTTAAAATGTAAATTAGGAGAAATGAGTAAGAGATGCTCCTTTGATTTCAAGGTCATCTTTGTTTTAATTGTCCTTCCAATATTTGACTATATGCAATGAAGCTTGTGGTAGTATTTTGCATTCAATTTCTGCGAGCTTGAAATATAGGCTCTCTAATCTTAAAGTTTCCTTCATAGGTTGAGATATTTACGGATTCAGCTTTTGGAGCAGTTAATGTAGCCATTAAGTTTCTTGACTTGAAGCTGTCAACTCACAACACAGTCCTTCCGATAAAATCAAGCCCAACATCTGAGCAAATAATCAATTATATTTGTCAACAATGTGAAGCCTCTTTACAGTTTCTTCAGTCAATGTGCCAACAAAAAATATTTAGGGAGCACCTACTTAGCAACAAGGTACATAGAACTAATTTTCTTCTTATTGTGTCATAAATACCTATTCGAAAGACATCAAATGCAATACTTCCCATTTTGTTTGCGTTTGACCTAAGATGATGCATGCATATCCTTTATTATATTGCTACAAGTATCTGGTTTTCATGCCACTTCAGGAGCTATGTAGAAAGGGTGGAATCCTTTTTTTGGCCCAGTCAATCTTGAAGTTAAACAATGAACCTCCAATTTTAGAGTCTTCTACAGTTGTTGCTGCAATATCTAGGATGAAAGCTAAAGTACTATCGATTGTAAGTCTTACTACTCCCAGTGATATGGTTCATTTGGGTCTCCTATGTCTTCCTGTCGATGATCCTATGTGTTTTCCTGTTTTATTCAAGTCTGTTCATTTTATCCTTTATGCAGCTATTGCATCTGTGTGAAGCAGAAAGCACTTCTTATCTTGATGAAGTTGCTAGCTCTGAGAAAAGTCTTGAGTTAGCAAAGTCTGTTGCATTAGAGGTTAGTATCTGTTCCTTATCCTGATGCTGTAAAGAAAAAAATTATTTGAATATAGCAACTTTGCTTTTTCTGTTGAGGGAAGACTGTTGTGGTTTAAATTTCTTTTGGTTACTTCATTCAGCAGCTGCACCAAAATTCTTCAACAAATTCACATTGTCCATATTAATCTCTATTATCTCCTGTGGCCAGTTTTCCCATCAAGAGAATAAGAGAAGTTTGACATTAAAGAATATGGGAGCTGATAAAAAGTTGATATCTGTTTGTTAGTTTAGAACTCCAACATTAGTTGATAAACTTCAAATCTTTATTAAAAAGATCGGAGTAAATATAATATTTTGCAAAAAGCTCATATTTTCTGAAAAGGCAATTTGGTTGAAGATACCTTGACTATTATTACTAATTTATGAAGACCATATGTTTCTTTGATTGACTTTGTAAGTTTTTGCCCTGCTTTTACTGTCAAAGTGGTTGTTGCTAATATCATTGTTGTGATGTAGGTTCTTGAACTATTGAAGGCTGCAGTTACTACAGATCTTAAGCACCATACTGCTTGCCCTGAAAAAAGTTTCCCAATGGGCCTTCTGCAACTCAATGCAATGCGTCTGGCTGACATGTTGTCAGATGATTCAAATTTCCGATCTTACATTATGACTCATTTTGTAAGCTGTTGTTGGAATATGCTGCATGTTTGCCTAGTTATATGACCCTACTCTTGGCTGTTTGGTGCAATGACTTTTCGAAGAAAACATTGACAAAACATTTCTAAACTTTATTGGAAACAGTAATAGGTCATCAAATTGGCTGTTGTGTCATTCTTTTAGAAACAACTAATTTAATGCTTCACCTAATATCCATCTTGAATGAAAAACTAACTTCTTTTTATTCCTTTCATATTGAAATGCATCTTCAGACTGCAGTTCTAAGTGCAATATTTCTTCTCCCTCATGGAGATTTTCTATCCATTTGGTGCTCTTCTGAAATTCCACCAAGAGAGGACGATGCTACTCTGGAATTTGATACATTTGCAGCAGCTGGATGGGGTTTGGAAACAGTTTCTGCATTGAATACATTTAGCACAATAAATCTGGAAATTACTTTAATTCCAAGTAATATGCCCCAAGCTAGTTATGCTCATCAAAGGACGTCATTGTTTGTAAAACTAATTGCCAACCTCCATTGTTTTGTGCCCAACATCTGTGAAGGTCACCTCTTCCAATGATAATACACTATTATTATTATACTGCATATGGTTTAACCAATGTAGTATAACATTTTTCTCTAATCCACAGAGCAGGAAAGAAACCTCTTCCTTAACAAGTTCCTTGAGTGTATGAGGATGGATCCGTCTAAATCATTGCCTGGGTTTTGTTATCCTTCTGGTGTTCAAAAAGTCACTAATGTTTGCAGAAATTTGCGTAAGCATCAGTAACTGATGATTCTCTAGTAAATGTAATTTTAAATTCTGGTTCTGATGAATAACTTCATATACAGGTTCACTATTAAGTCATGCAGAATCTTTAATACCTAACTTTTTGACTGAGGAGGATGTGCAGCTCCTAAGGTGAACCAAACTCAACATATTCTTTATTATGTGCAATTGTTTTTTTTTTTTTTTTTATGAAGAGCAATGTAGATCAGACTACATTTTTGACAGAATATGAAGGCTGGTTATGTATGATAGAGCACACATTACTTGGTGAAGAAATTTAGACACAGTGGATGACTTTGAAACATCTTGTGTGAATATGATGCTTCATGAGCTAGTAAACATTATGCAGAATTGTTATTTAGAAGTTCTATTTCTTTTAAGTTTCCCCTTCTATGAGATTTAAGATCTTGATAAGCAACACTATGACTTTGCAAACATGGATTGCTGTTTCTTGGATTCCTTTTTCTTGATCTTTTAAAATATTTTGTTAAAAGAGTATCTTATATAGTTGCATTTCATAGGTATCTCCGTGTCATTTAGCCATTGCTTCTGATAAAAAGTGGCATGTTTAGAGTTTCTATTCATAGGGTAGCATGTTTAGAGTTTATATTCATATGGCGGGCTTAACTACAGATCAATGTGATTAGAGTTTAGGACCAATAACTTCTATAATTTGCAATAATGTGTTGATGGCTGTTGGCAATGGATAATTAGTCCATTTTGCGCAAATTGTCTTCAGATTGTTTTATCGTCATGGAGAGCTTTCTGTCTTCCAAGAGTTAAAAGTGTGCTTAATTTCCCTGTCATATATATTTTGTGATTCTCACTACTAACATAGTATACTATTTTCTCTTCTTTCTTGTCGCAGAGTATTCTTTAACCAATTACAGTCGCAGATTAATCCTGCTGATTTTGAAGTGAGATTCTTGTCTTGGGATTGTTATTTTAATTTTTCATTGATTTGCAGCTGTACCAATTTTCTTGCTCTTTTCCATGTTGAAAGTAAAATGGCTCAAGTTGTGCCGCTGGGGCATATTCAGGAAAATAATTTTGAGACGTCAATATAATTGGATAGGTTCTCTAAGGTTTGGGGAACGTCATTTGGTGAATGCCAATTCATTTTGGTGTATTCATCAAAAGATGTTGCTGGCATTTGATGTTTAAACTGAAAATCTTAGTGGCTCCAATAGATTGAGTTAGGATTGACAAAAATTGGACAGAAACTCAAATTTATGTCGTGGATGCACTTCTTGTATTAATAGCTGGATTTTCAGACTGTTCCAACATGAAAAGTAGGTAGTCTTAATGCGTTTCAGGGCTAAAATTGAGAATAATATACACAGCTAATTTAAGAAAATCCATGTATCCTGTTGCTTTAATCATAGGATCTGATTCCTGTAGGAAGCTCAAAGTATTGGAGGTTGCTCATCATCTTTACCATGGAAAGAACATCCTGATATTAACATTAAATATGGGGATCTGAAAGAGGAAACATCAGAGAATTCCACTATTCAAAAAGAGGAACAGCTAAGCCGGAAAGCTGAACATATGAATCAAGGTGACTATGTGATGAGGGACGATAATGCTAAATCTGGTGATTTACTAGAGATTGAAAAGGATGTTCAGAATATTGATACGAGTGGTTCAGATACAAGTTCCACTAGAGGAAAGACTTGTGTTGGTCGAGCAGTCAACGGTGACTTTTCAAAATCAAGTGAGCAAGTTAAAGAAAGTCATGTTAAAGGAGTTCAAGAAGTTGAAAAGGTTGAAAGCACCCAATTTGAAGAAAAACAGCCAAGAAAAAGGAAACGAACCATAATGAATGACTATCAAATGACACTCGTTGAAAAAGCCCTGCTAGATGAACCTGAAATGCAGCGAAATGCAGCTTCTCTGCGGTCATGGGCTCATAGATTAAGTACATACGTAAGTAATTGCACAATTGACCATACATAATATAGCTGAATCATTTTCTGCACAGTTGGAGACACATTTTGACCTAGTATGCTTGTATCTCATTATTTTCTCAGGGTTCTGTAGTTACATCATCACAGCTAAAAAATTGGTAAGGCAGAATTATCCTTCCAATGATTTTACATTTTGTGGCTAAAAATGCCTCTCCTTTGCTTTTTGCTGAGTGTCTTTTCCTGGTTGGAGTTGTTTCGAGTTCTCATTTAGATACTTGGCAATCAAAAGCAGCATTAATGGGAAATGCATGAAAAATAGAACGTTTTTTTCTTGAAAGAGTTCAAGGAGGTACGTAACGCCTAAATGGTTAATTTCAGGGGAAGAGGTCAGAATCACGATGTTTAGAAATGATGATAGAAGCACGGGATTATTGAAATAAAAATTTGCTGGGAGTAAATAATGATTTTGACCAATTTGCTAGCTAATAAACTTGTGCCTTCATCATGTATCACCGCAGGCTCAACAACCGGAAAGCAAGGCTAGCACGTGCAGGAAAGGATGTCCGTGAACCAGTGGAGGTTGGCTCTGTTATATTGGAAAGGCAAGCGCAGAGGTATACCCGTGACTCACCTGTGATTCCTACTGATAATAGCGTGCCATCACACCCAATAATCCTTCAAAGCACTGCAAGAATTGGCAATGGTGAAACTACTGCATCAAAATTCATCTGCGTGGGTGGTGCAGAAACTTTTTCATGCAAGCCAGGCCTTTATGTTGTGCTTGTAAGTGGGGAGGGAGAAGAGGTTGGCAAGGGAAAGTTGTATCAGGTTCAAGGAGAGTGGTATGGTCACAGCTTGGAAGAATCAGGGACATATGTTGTGGATGTTACTGAGCTTAAGACGGAGAGGTGGGCGAGGCTTCCGCATCCATCTGAACCCACGGGCACCTCATTTGATGAGGCTGAAACAAAGATCGGGGTAATGAGAGTGTTGTGGGACACAAACAAGACATACAAGTTGCTAGATGAATGATGATCTTCCTATTTAGTGTTAGTTATCATAGTTTGTGTAGCAGAAATATAGTTTTCAATTTTGATAGAAATCAATATCAGGTTCTGCTACTTAGCTTGTGTCGTAATGCCAAAGGTTACATGTCTAAGATGTAATCCTCCGGCCAATATCATAACGCGGCTCAAATGTTCACATGTATGCATAAACTTTAATTAAGTGCACGACCATCTTGAAACATAATTGGCAAAGACCAAAGTCCCAGTTGATACGATCTTTATTTAGCCCAAATAGAAGGTGGAAGTACTCATGGTGTGCCAATTCTGTAACCCTACACACATAATTTTGTCGCGTATTGCTTTGTCTCTTTATCATTCTCCTTCCCAGAATAATTGTCGAAAACACCTCTTCCATTTCCAACTCTACAGGTGACACCTTATCAGTAGGGGCGAGTTGCCTCTTTAGCTGAAAAACATGGAAGACAATGTGTATGAGGACTGCCAACGGAAACTTAACTTGTAGGCAACTTGTCCACTTTTTCAGTTACCTTAAAGGGTCCAAAGAACCTCTTGATAGCTTTTGGTTAGCCTTTTGGTCTACTATGCGTTGCCTTTATGGTTGGAGCTTCACAAACTCTATCACGCCTGTTTGGAAAGCTGTATCTACTGTTCTTATCGAAGATTTAACTTAACTACTTGAATGGTTGCTTCTGTCTTGTAGGATTATTATCCACCACCACTAATTAAAGTCTTTAACTAGGTAAAAGACACGGATGGGAGAAGGATGCCCATACAAAACCTTGAAGGATGTGGTGTTGACGGCTGAATGGTTAGTAGTGATATACCACCATTTAGCTGGAGGAAGCCATTGAAACATTTATAGGCAAAATCTCCAGTCACGCATCTCAAAAAAGTCTAGGGAGCAATTGACAACTTCCGCCTATCCATTTGTCTATGGATAATCGGTAGATGAAAATTGTTAGTTGATACCTAGCAGTTCGTAGTACTCTCACCAGAACTGACTTAGGAATAAGGAATCTCAATCACTGGTTACAGTCTCTAGCATTCCATGTATTTTGAATATGTCGAGAAGGAATAAATTGGGACTTATTTTCATAGGTGGACATGCCTGATTATATAGAAGTGTGCAAATTTAGTAAAGCGATCGGTCACCACCATTATTACTGAATAACGGGAAGACAACTGTATCTCCTCTATAAAGTCCATATGAATGTCAGTCCCACGCCTCTTCAATATTGTCAAGGTTTGTA